>JAXIVD010002213.1:53439-65087 GCA_036785275.1 Cancer borealis
TGCGTGTGTGTGTGTGTGTGTGTGTACCTACCTGTGTGCGAGGGCTTCACAAGGGTCACATGGCTGTTAGGTCCCTCGCCCATCCTGGTGGAGGCGGTCACCCACACCTGTAGAAGGAACACACCTGAGCGAGGGAAATGTGGAAGGGAGGGGAGGGAGAAGGGAAGAGGGAAGGGAAAGGAGGAAGGATGGAAGAGGGAAGACAAGAAGAGGAGGAGGACGAAAACGAGGATTTGTGTTCATATTTACAACCTACTATCTACTTCCTTCACTTGTGTTTTCATGTTAGTGTGTGTTAGGGTGTTCTAGGGTGAGATGAGGAAGGGGTGAGGGAAGGAAGGGGTGATCTGACTTAGTATGTGGTATGTGTTAGGGTGAGGGGAGGAAGGGATGAAGGGAGCAAGGGGTGAAGGGGAAGGAACGGTGATCTGATCTAACCTGGTAAGTGGTGTGTGACAGTTCATGCAAGGACTGGTGAGTGAGGTGAGGTTCCACGCGTCTGCTGTGAGGTCCGCCACGCCCTCCCGCAGGCTGCCAATGCACGGTGTAGCGGCTGATGCGACCGTGTGGGCGTGACGGGGCCGCCCATGACACCACTGCCGCCCTTGGACCTGACACTACTGCCTTCACACGTGCGGGCGCCTCTGGGACTAGAAAGGGAGAGGGTGAGGTGAGGTGAGAATAGGTTAGGTTAAGTTAAGTTAGGTTAGTTCTTTCTTATCTCCTCCTACAGCGCCTTCTTCAGGTCCTCACCGTCTTGTTCCGTGGTGCAGATGACGGCAGGGGAGGACACGCCCTGCCCTGCCTTGGTGAACCCTGCCACGGTAACGCTGTAGTTGGTCCAGGGCGTGAGGGTGTCTAGGGTGGCACGCTGTCCGTCCTGCATCACGCTGCCTCCTTCACCGCCTCCTACAGGATAAAAAATTGCTGTTATTGATATTATTATTGGGGTTATTATAATTTATTTTCTTATTTTTATTGCTATTACTATTACTATTACTAGTACTACTACTACTATTACACCCACACACACACACACACACACACACACACACACACACACACACACACACACACACACACACACACACACACATACACACGTACACACCATGAGGGGGATGGAAGGCGTAACTGAGTCTGTAGTTGGTGATGATGCCGTTACGAGAGCGAGGGGGCGGGGGTGACCACGTGACCACCAGGCTCTTGGAGGTCACACTCTCGCAGGTCACGTGTCCAGGGGGCGCGCTGGGCTCTAAAGGGAAAAGGCGGGAAAAAGGCAGGAAAAAAGGCGGGAAAAAGAGGGGAGAAAAAGGCGGGAGATAAAGGTGGGAAAAAAAGGCGGGAGAAAAAGGCGGAAAAAAAAGGCGGGAGAAAATGGCGGGAAAAAAAGGCGGGAAAAAAGACGGGAAAAAAAGGCAGGAGAAAAAGGCGGGAAAAAAAAGGCGGGAAAAAAGATGGGGGAAAGGAGGGGAAAAAAAGTTATTTATCTATTTATTATCTATTACTAATGTTAATTTTATTAATTTTTAATTTTCTATTATTATTTTTTTAAGGACAGACAGACAGACAAATATTTTAACCTCTTCTGTACCTTAAAAAAAAAAAAAAGAACAGGTGGATAACAAGACAAGCCCGCCCATCTCCACCCACCCACGCCCATTCCACTTACTGTCCTGCATGGTGGTGGAGTGTGTGGGCGGGGAGCCAGGACCTGCCCCTCGGGAGTTGAAGGCCTGGAGGACGACGGAGTAGCTAGCGTGTGGGCGTAGGCCGGAGAGTGTGGCTGTAGTGCCGCCCGCCCCGTCCACGCCCACTGTGGTGAAGTTATACGCCCCCGCTTCCCCTTCACTGTGGGTGGGTGGGTGAGTAATTTTATTGATTTTGTTAAACTTATTCATAATTTATTCATCCTATTGACTCATAATTCACACATAATTACCTATCACTTACTCCGTTTACTAATAATTTACTCGCCTTACTCATTATTTACTCATCTTACTCATTTTTTTACTCACCTGTCGTCCTTGAAGCCCAGATAGTAGCCTAGGATAGTGCCATGAGTCAGGTTGTCAAGGGGCGGCTCCCATGTCACCTGCAGCTCCGTCGATGACACTGGCACCACCTACAGGAGTGAGTGAGTGAGTAAGTGAGTGAGTGAGTGAGTGAGTGGGAAACAGTAAGTGGACGAGTGAGATACAGTATGAAAGGGAAACAGTGAATGAGTAAGAGGTAGTGAATGATTGTGAGTGAGTGAGTAAAAAACAACAAATAATCCAACTCACAACAACATTCTGAGGGTGTCCCGTGGGCGGTTCTTCATGGGTGGAGGCTGTGAGGGAGGGAGAAGGCTGGCTGCGACCTACCCTATTCTCCGCTACCACCTTCAGCGTGTAGGTCGTGGCAGGCTGCAGGCCCTCCAACCTAACCTTCTTCTGATCCCCCTCCACCGTCACCTCCCTTGCTCCCCCCATCACTAAGCAAGAACAAAAACAAGAGGAGATACTAATTAAAATCTATACACATATATACACACACACACACACACACACACACACACACACACACACACACACACACACACACACACACACACACACACACACACACACACACACACACACAGTTAATTAATGTAGGATAAATAAATGAATAAGGAAATTGAATGGAGAATGAGGAGAAAGAGGTAGGAGAGGGTAAGGAAAGGAGGGAAGGAACGGAACGGAAAGGAAGGGAAGGGAAGGAAGGGAAGGAAGGTAGGAAGGAGGGCAAGGAAGGGAAGAAGGGAGGGATGGAAGGAAGGAGGGAAGGGAAGGGAAGGGAAGGAGGGAAAGAATATTGCCTTCCCTAAATCTCTGACCTCCTAAAAGCTTCACATAAGGTGCATACACAAAATAAACGAATAAACTGGACCATAAACAACAGTAATAGTGTGGCGGAAAGGGAGCGAGTGAAAATTGAACCAACTATTATTATTATTATTATTATTATTATTATTATTATTATTATTATTATTATTATTACGAGGAAGAAAATAAGGAGAGACTTAATAACGAAAAAACCCAACACAAGATACATGAGAGATTAAACAATGGTAAATAAACAAAATAAATTAGAAAGAAAACCCCTTATAATATGATAAAGAAAACGAGATAACGGAGAAAGAAAACGGGGCGCACTTAATAACAACAAAAAAACAAAATAAGATACACGAAAATTAGAAAAAAAAAAAAAAAAAAAAAAATAGTAAGAAAACCCCTTAAAATGATAAAGAAAACGAGGTGACGGAGGAAGAAAATGGGTCGTACGTGACTTACTGAGGGAGTGTTGAGCATCGAAGCTGATGATATAGGCTGTGATGGGGGCGTTGGAGTCCTCGGGGGGGGCCCAGGAGAGGGTGAGGTGACGCGACCCCTCCTCCCCCACCGCCAGGCTGGAGGGGGGGGCGGGCACATCTGAAAAAGAGGGAAAAATAGAAAAAAATAGTAAAAAAGATGAGAGAAAGAAGGGGAAGAGGATGGAGAACATAGTAGAAGGATGGAAGAAAGAGGAAATTGGTATCTCTCTCTCTTTCTCTCTCTCTCTCTCTCTCTCTCTCTCTCTCTCTCTCTCTCTCTCTCTCTCTCTCTCTCTCTCTCTCTCACCCTGTACGAGTAAGTGGAAGTCTGCCGTTAGTGAGCCGTGCGTGTTCGTAGCCGAGCAGGTGTACGTGCCGCTGTCCGTGATGTGGGTGGAGCGAAGGACTAACTCTGACACACGCCCACCGTCCGTCTTGCGATCTGACACCTCGTACCTGAAGAAGGCGCCGAAGAAGAGGAGGAGGAGGAGGAGGAGGAGGAGGAGGAGGAGGAGGAGGAGGAGGAGGAGGAGGAAGGTTATGGGAGTAAGTATTTTCATCTTTTTTTTATAGAAATTGGAAAAAAATATATTATAAATGTTCTTAGAAGTTTTTTTTATATTGTCATGATTGTTTTGTTTACAAGGAAAATGTAGGAGGAGGAAGAGAAGAGAAGGAGGATGACAAAAAAAAGAAAAAAAAGAGGAAAATACAGCAGGGTTCCTTAGCAAGAGGAGTTAGTTAATCACCTTGGGAGTGGAGAAAGGGGAGCGCCGCCCCTGGTCCATGTAAGGGTGAGGGGGGCGTCACCGTGGGCCTCACAGCTTAACGTCACTGAACCGCCCACTACAACCTGCTGTCTCTGGCTTCGAACCCCGAACCACGGCGGCTCTAGGGGGGGGGGAGAGAGGCGGAGTGACTTATAAACTGACTGATTCATTGACTAATTGACTGACTGACTGATTTATAGATTGACTGATTGAATGACTGACTAGCTAACTGACTCACTCACTAATTGATTGACTAACTGACTAATTGACTGACTAACTAATTAATTGACTGACTGACTAATCAACTGACTGACTGACTAACTAACAAACTGACTGACTAACTAACTGATTAACCCAACCTACGAGATGACTTACTCACCATTCACACTCAGCGTCACCACCTTGGACAGCCCGGCGCCCACACCATTGTTCGCCTCACATAGATAACGCCCTTCGTGACGCCTTTCAGCACGACTCACCATCAGGGTACCGTTCTCCCACCCCGCCACGCCCCCCTCACCTGTAGCCACGCCCACAAACTCGCCAGACACTGTGGGAGGAAGTGGGAGGAAGAGGAGACAACGTAAGATTTTTTTGATATTTATAAGTGATGGAAATTAATAAGTGGACAAAAGAGATGATTTAGAAGTGGAAAGTAGATATTATTATTATTATTATTATGCAAAAAAAAAAAAAAAAAAAAAAAAAAAAAAAAAAAATAAATAAACCACCCCCACCCCCACCCATCCAAACACGCAAGTCAACGGTTAGGTTAAACATTTTCTAACACACACTTTTAATGAAATTTTTTCCCTCCTCCCCTCAAACCGTATAAACTGAGCGAGGCGAAGCGAGGGGAAAAAATAATGACCCCATTTTTACCGCCACGCTATTGATAAAGGTTCTCTCTCTTTTTTATTATTATTATCAAACTGTTAATTATCACTACTGGTTTGTCGGCGTCACGCTCAGAGGGCTAGGGAAGGGGGGAGGAGGAGGAGGGGGAGAGGGGAGAGGGGAGTAGGGAGGAGGGCCACCCGAAAATGAAGTGGGCCAATGTTTTAATTTCTGGTTGTGTTATAGGGAAGTGTTTTAAATTCCTGTGTTGTAGTGTGTGTGTGGTGGGTTAAGTAGGATGTGTGGTGATGTGTGGTGAAGTGTTGTGGTGAAGTGGTGTGGTGAAGTGTGTGGTGTGTGGTGGTGTGTGGTGAAGTGTGTGGTGTGTGGTGTGGTAGTGGTGTGGTGTGGTGTGTGTGGTTTGTGGTGGGCGCCGGTGTAAGAATTAAGTGTGTAAGTATGTATGTATGTATGTATTTATCCATAATTATTAAACCTCACTTAATTAAATACTGAGAAGAATATTAATTTATGGTCAACATTGCACATGAGTTATTTTCTATTTAATTTCCATTTCATTATTTTCTTCATTAATTAATCATGTTTCTTTTTTACTAATTGAGCCAAACGTCAATTTATCATTTTTTTATTTTTTATTTTTTTTGGTTGCCATCGCTAAATTTCCATTACCAAAACAAAACAAATAAAAAAAAAAAAAAAAAAAAAAAAAAAAAAAAAAATCCGTCATGTCATTAATCATCGTCATTCGCAAAGTCTAACACATCATTTCACTTTTATTATTATTTTTTATTTTTTCAGTATTCACTCACAATTTTTTTTCTCTTTCTCTTTTTTTTCCCCCAGTTCATTTCGTCATTTTTTTTTCTTCTATTTCACATTCCATCCGTCCGCCTAGCGAGTGAAATACTGAAGTTCTGTTAATGTTTCGCTGAATGAACTCAAATGAAAAGGAATAACCATTTTTTTCCAGGTCAGAGGGAGGGAGGGAGGGAGTGAGAGGGAGAGAGGGAGGGAGGGAAGGAGGGAGACAGTGAGAGAGGGAGTGAGGGAAAGAGGGAGGGAGGTAAGAAAGGTAAGGAGGGAAAGAGGGAGAAAGGGAGGAAAGGAAGGAAGGTAAGGGAGAGGGAGGGACAGAGGGAGGGAAGGGAGGGTGGTTACAGGGTGTGAGGGGGGGGTGAGGAGGATGAGTTTCACTGTATTGCCTCTGATCCCACTATGATGAGGTGTCTATCCAGTAACAAAAGAGCATCGCGTGGATAGAATGCATCTCTCTCTCTCTCTCTCTCTCTCTCTCTCTCTCTCTCTCTCTCTCTCTCTCTCTCTCTCTCTCTCTCTCTCTCTCTCTCTCTCTCTCTTTCTCTCCTATACATATATTTTTTAATTTTCTAGTCACTGATCAGATTCTTACAGACTAATAAATTTGAATAAAACCTAATTGAATCTTTTTTTTTTCCTCTATAATTTATCTGGATTGAAATTCTATTATCTTGGTTTTGTGTTCATTGTCTTGTTGTGTTCGAACCGTCTTGTGATCGAGTCTTCAGTGCTTCGAAGCTTCATAGATAGATAGATTGATAGAACAGATTATATTTTTATCTATTTTTATCTAATTTATCTAATATTTATTCTTTATATATATTTTTTGGTGTGCGTTGTACCAATAATTCTTCACGTTATCATATATTTATTAATTTTACTTTATATATTTTTTTCAAAGTTAACGAAAAAAAAGATAAAATAGAAAACGAAGTGCTTTTTCACACATTAATAATAATAAAAAAAAAAGTTTCACAATGTTCAAGGTTTTCGGCACAAATTTCAACACAGTGATATCAGGTAGTAATACTTATAACACACGCGACGGGTGGGTGGGTGGGTGAACAGGTAACACACGCAACACAAATAACTCTATAGATCACGTCATGCACTCACACACACACACACACACGCACCACACGAGAAAAAAAAAAAAAGAAAAAAAAAAGAGAGAGAGAGAGAGGTATCCAATCCTTTATCAATAGAAGTTAATCCTCCTCCGCGGGACAGTAAATGAGTCTCGAATCCCCTTCCTCGCTTTCGATCAGAAGGGATTTTGCATCAATTTTATTTATTAATTTATATAATTTTTTTTTTTATCACTGCCTTCCATTCATGTTTATTCAAATTTCCTCCAAAAATTTCCAGTTTCCCTAAAGATAATCCTTTTTTCCCATTCCACTCACTAATTTCCTCTTTCCATGACCACAATTTCCATCTCCTAGCTATAAATTTCCCCCAAATCGCATAATTTCCCCTTTTATAACTTTTTTCCCCATTCCATTAACTAATTTCCCTTTTTTCCCCATTCCAATCACCAATTTTCCCTTTTTTCCCCATTTCACTCACCAGTTTCCTTGCGCCAGGCCACAGTTGGGTTGGGGAAGCCCTTGGCGAGGCAGTGAAGGGCCACAGTGCCACCGAGTGCCACACTGGTGCTAGCAGGCTCCACCACCCAGGCAGGAGGCACTGTTAGGAATTTGAGGTCACTGCTCTGGGTCAAGTTAGGTCATATAAGTGGCACTGGTATTAGGGGTTAAGTATATAGTGCCAAATTATAGGTATTGGCACTGTATGTTATGGAATTGTATGGCACTATAGAGTAAATTATGGTTTTGTTAATTTTTATGGTATAGGTTAATTTTCCTTTTTTTTATTTTTGTTTTGGTAACCTAATGACCTTGAAATTGTATTAGTAATTTATATTGTAATATTTTTGAATTTGATTTTATACTTTAATTTGACTTTTTTATATATATATATATATATATATATATATATATATATATATATATATATATATATATATATATATATATATATATATATATATATTTATTTTATTAATAATGATAAACTTGAAAAATCCTATTAGTAATTTATGTTATCTATTACTAATTTAATTTATAGCTTAATAATTAGTATTGCAAATTGGACTACATATATATTTACTTTTTTTTTAATATATATTTTCTTCGTATTCTATTCTGTGTTACGTTATTTTAGTCACAATGCAAAGAAAGTAACATGAAATAGTTGTTAATTTGATCGAACCGTGACACATTACTACAAAATAAACTACAAAAGAGGTAAAGAGTGCCACTAGTTAGGTTGTTCTGAGGTGTTGCCACTACATGACACACGCAACACAACACACACACGCAACACAATATAATACAAGTTACTCAAAAAACACACAAACTTCAGAAACACAAACCTTGAAAATCTGAGAAATCAAGACAAATTATTTCACATCCACTACATAAAAAAAAAAAAAAAAAAAAATAGGACAGTCGTTTTGGTGATAGAAATGGAAAAAAAAAAAAAAAAAAAAAATATGCTACAGGATTAAAAAGGGAAATATTTACATAATTAGATAATACAAAATAAATACAAAATCCTTTACTGAACAAGACGAAAAATTTGCACTAATGTAAAAATACTGTAAGTCTCTGAGGCAGGGAAAAAACTGGGAAGGGAGGGGAAAAAAGAGGAGAGAGGGAGGGAAAAAAAGAGGGGAAGATACATGCTTGTAGAGGGGATAATATTTACAAGGTAATGATGTAGAACAGGTGAGGAGGGAGCTGCTACCTTGGGGGGGGGAGGGGAGGATGGTGTGTGTGTGTGTGTGTGTGTGTGTGTGTGTGTGTGTGTGTGTGTGTGTGTGTGTGTGTGTGTGTGTGTGTGTGTGTGTGTGTGTGTGTGTGTAGTGCAGTACATATAAGTATGTTAGTATGTATGTCAGTTTCTGTAACGGTGTGTGTGTGTGTGTGTGTGTGTGTGTGTGTGTGTGTGTGTGTGTGTGTGTGTGTGTGTGTGTGTGTGTGTGTGTGTGTGTGTGTGTGTGTGTGTGTGTGTGTGTGTGTACAAAAAGGGAAAGCATCAGAGCAAGACGCCTATATACAGTCATGGGTCAATGAGAGGTCATGGTGGGGGGGTGGGGGTTGGGGGGTTGGTGGGGGGAGGGGTGGGGAGGAGTGGCACTGGTGGGACCTTCTGTTGTGGTCCTCCTGAAGGTGCATTAATGTCCTTCCCCCCCCAGCAGGCATCCCCACCCCCACCCCCCCCAAAGGTCACTCAAAGGTCTGTGCCTGAAGGTCGAGGTCAGTGTTGTACAGTTAGTGTGTTAGTGTGTTGGTGTGTGTTGTTCTGTGTTGCATGCCAAGTGTGTGGTGTGTGTGTGTGTGTGTGTGTGTGTGTGTGTGTGTGTGTGTGTGTGTGTGTGTGTGTGTGTGTGTGTGTGTGTGTGTGTGTGTGTGTGTGTCTGGTCAGTCTGGTGTGAGTCCCCACGAGACACAGGCACCAGGTGGGGAGGTCACCCCCACCTGACCTGCCTCTCGCCCCCCGTCACCCTGGAGGTCAGAGTCATGCCGTACAGGTCGTCCTTCCTTGAGTCAGGTCTGGTCAGCCCTTGGAGGGCGGAGAGTCGGAGGCCGCCTACCGCTGACGGTCAGGCGGGCGGAGGTGGTGACGGTGCGGGCGGCATTGGTGACAGCACAGGTGTAGTTGCCGGAGTGGACGGCGTCAGCACGGTCGATCACCAGGATGGAGGTGAAGAGGTCGAGTTTGGAGATACGCACTTCGAGGCGAGGGTCGAGCGGACGTCCATCCTTGAGCCACACAAGGGTGAGGGGCCGGTCACCCTCCTGCACAAAACAGGTCACCTGAGCCCGCATCCCCGCGCGGGTCTCCTCCGGGAAGGCGAGGCGTGCCAGGCGGGGCGGCACTGCAACACACACACACACACACGCTCACACCACACTCAGCAGCACGTCGGCAGCACACACCAGCCCGCGGCACCACAGGGCAAGGGTGACACACTTGGTGCTAAGGTGACAGGCGGGAAGAATTCTTAACCTCAAACATTTTACATCTGAGACATGAAGGGTTTTGTGTATTTTGTCACACATCACCTTGGCAACACACACACACACACACACACACACACACACACACACACACACACACACACACACACACACACACACACACACACGTTGGGATGCGCTGCATTACTTTGGTAATTAAGGTCACCTGCATCCAAACTCCCTTCCCTGGATTTTAGAGATAACACTCGCGTGTGTGTAATTCTCATTTTCGGAGAGCGTTCTCTCTCTCTCTCTCTCTCTCTCTCTCTCTCTCTCTCTCTCTCTCTCTCTCTCTCTCTCTCTCTCTCTCTCTCTCTCTCTCTCTCTCTCTCTCTCTCTTTTACCTCCCTATACTTATCCAGTCACTCTAAATAGCTATCAAACATCTTCCAGACACACAAAACTCTTCATGTGTAATAGGTCACGAGACTTGGTAATGGCGTGTGTTGTGTTTCCCGCCAGTCACCAGCAGCACCAAGTGTGTTGAGGGAACAGAGGGTGTGTGGTGCGCGGGGCTGCTGTGTTCTGTAGGAGGTACAGGTCAAACAAGAGTGGCAGGTCATGGCCTGCTTGGACAGACAATGCGAGAAAGCAGGATGGAAGGCGGTATGTTGGGGGTGGTTGGGGGGTGTTGTGGGTGGTATCCCCAACATAGAGGGGGGCGGGGGGGGGCAAGGAGGGGTAGAAGGAGGAACAGTCGCGGTAAGTAGGCCACGTCACAACACTCACACGTCAACACGTCCTGGAAGAAAAAAAAGAGAAAGAAGAGGCGGAGGATCTGATGTTATTGTAGTTGTTATAGTTGTTATGGTTGCTGTTGGTTGTGGGCGCCGTGTTGGAGCTTCAGTGGGTGGTGTGGGCGTACCATTGACGGCGAGTTCAGCGGAGTGGTGTACTTGGGCCCAGTGGTTGGACGCCCGGCAGGTGTATCGTCCAGTGTGTTGGGCTGACAGTCGGTCAATCATTAGAGAACTGCTGAAGTGATTGAGACTGCTTAGCGACATGTCATTCACCTCCGCTACCGGCCGCCCATCCTTCTCCCAGGTGAAGGTAATGGGCGGGTCACCTTTCGTTACCAAGCAGGTCACGCCGGCACGGTCCCCAGCCTGTAGTTTCTCTTCGAAGTGGAAAGGCTGCAACACTGGAGCCACTGCAACACAAGCCGCCCATCCTGTCAACCCAACACCCACGCCCACAGCCCAAGAACACACCAGGCCAGGCGATGCACACCCATTGAACCCCAAGAACCACCCACACGCCCACCCACTCCCAAAACCCAACCCATTAAGCCTCACAATCTCATCAACCCCTTTCCATTCTCTCCCAAAAAACCTCATTACCCCATTACCCATCAGAAACCCACCACGCCCACCCCCTGCCCCGCCCATTAACCCCCCTCACCTACCCATAACACGAACGGTGAGCTTCTGGGTGTCCTGCCGTCCTGCCCTGTTGGTGGCGGTGCAGGTGTATTGGCCCTTATCAGCGTCTCTAGTTACTTGTTCCACCACCAGAGTACCGTTGGGGTGGACGCGCTGCCGATGACTTGTTGGTAACCTCACGCCGTCTGTAGGTAGATAGGATGGGTTATAAGTGTGTGTGTGTGTGTGTGTGTGTGTGTGTGTGTGTGTGTGTGTGTGTGTGTGTGTGTGTGTGTGTGTGTGTGTGTGTGTGTGTGTGTGTGTGTGTGTGTGTGTGTGTGTGTGTGTGTGTGTGTGTGTCACTCATTCGTACTTCCCTTCCTCCTTCTTCTATTGTTATTGTTAAGTGGTCACATAC
>JAXIVD010002214.1:0-25000 GCA_036785275.1 Cancer borealis
TGTGTGTGTGTGTGTGTGTGTGTAGGTTCCTAGTGTGGGTGTGTGTAGGTGTACATGTAGGTGTGAGTACCAAATTTGTGTACGTATGTGTATGTGTGTGTGTGTGTGTGTGTGTGTGTGTGTGTGTGTGTGTGTGTGTGTGTGTGTGTGTGAGTGTGTGTGTGTGACAACGTTCATATGTAAACAATTTTAACCTTGAACGAGTGAAAATAAACAAATACATAATAATAATAATAATGATAATGATAATAATAATAATAACAATAATAATGAAATAGGAATACAAATCACATCCTATAAAAATGAAATCATATACAAAAAAAAACTGAAAAAATAAGTAAAAATATAAAAATAAAAAAAAAATAAAAAATATATGATACATCAAAAATAGTTTACAAATTCAACAGGTCGGAGAAGGACGAAGGTGTGTGTGTGTGTACGTATGTATGTGTGCTGAATAACTCACTATTCCTGCCTCGCTGCACATGAGACACATTCACTTTCACTGGACGGAGTTATGGGAATGATAATATAAATCCTTCTTCTATGTAACACCAGTCAACGAGGAGGCCGAGAATGAGGCAGGCGGCCGACGTACACCCTCCCCCACATATTGTAGAAGACTGACTGGACCTGCCGCGGGGAGCTCTCAAGGCAGTGGGCGTATCATGCCGTTTTCTGATTGGCTGGTAGACGCTCCGTTTACCCAATCAGAATGTAGATTTGTGATTCTCTGGGTTTTGATTGGTTGTTGAAGTAAGAATTCTGATTGATGTTGAGTTTCCAGTGTAATGTTTTTTTTTTCTTACCTGCTGCCCACCTGCCCAGGTAACCACGTCCGAATGACCCGTTGAAATGGCTTTATAACCTTATTCCTCCACTATTTTGTACGTAATAAGAGGAAAATAACGTAATAGTAATGATTTATAACACATAGAAGATTAAGTAAGTGGAATAAAACACGATAATAATGTAAAGTATAGATGTTTTATTGTAGTTTTAAGATTGTAGGATGAGGATCGAGATGCGTGTCTTGCCCATCCCATTCACACTAACTATTGTTACACTTTCCACGTTAAAACAAGCCGTTCATACATCACCATTACCATCCTTGAAACTTGTCCTTGGAATATAATAGAAGATGAATACTAATAATATTAATAACACCATTTGAACATTAATTATAAGGTTTTTCGTTGTAAATTAACATTGGTGGAGAATATTTTAGTCATTGTCCTCTTGAAAACGACGAAACTCTTTTGTTTTGTTATAATTTAGTGACATTGTCGTGCATTAAGCTTATTCATTATTCAGGCTGATGATGATGATTGTGGGGAGGAACACAAATTGTACAAAGGAAGAACAATCAGCAGTAGACCTGTTGGAGGAGGAGGAGGAGGAGGAGGAGGAGGAGGAGGAGGAGGAGGAGGAGGAGGAGGAGGAGGAGGAGGAGGAGGAGGAGGAGGAGGAGGAGGAGGAGGAAGAGGAGGAAGAAGAAGATGAAGAAGAGGAGGAGGAGAAGGAGGATATGGAAGAAGAGGAGGAAGAGGAAATGGATAATTCATATTTTTTTCTTCAGTTGTAACACAAGACAGGAATGCATTATCATCCAAGACACACACATACAAACATACAAACAAACATACACCACACCCACACGTATACAGGGAGGCGGTAGTGCAGTGGTTAACGTTGGGGCATGCGAGCCTAGGGTCCCGAGTTCGAATCCCCGATATCCGCAGACCACTCTTCAAAATTTGATATCACCGCCGAGTGGCCAAACACTACCCAAATTGCTGCCATACTGTCCTCAGACGGGACTTACAATGTTAAATGCATCTGAGGCTGCAGCAATAATAAGCCTCACACGTTCTCAACATATCCAGGAGATAACGTATACATTTGAGGCGTCACTATAAAAATTCTAAAACCTACGTCAAATAACAGGCGAGGCAAGTCCATCTGTGCCTCCATATGCCTACTGGCAACAACGGTTAATATATAAAAAAAAAAAAATTACAAAATATCAACACTTGACTCTTTCTCTCTCTCTTTCCTTTCCTAAGAGAACATAGAATTGTGTAGAGTTTCAAGGTCTTCTGCTCTGTTCTTTGCTCTTTTCTGTGGAGAGAGAAAGAGAGAGAGAGAGTGAGAATTATATAAATCTATAACATATAAATATATATCAATATTATTCTTTTAATTTCAATATAATATCAAAATTTGTTTATAGACGAGAGGAAAAGAAAAAAAGAAATACAAAAAAATTAAAGGAAGGAAGATAAGAAGGAAAAAATACAGGAAAATAAATTACACAATAGAAACAAGGAAAGAAGGAAAACATTTAATGACAGAAAATAATAACGATAAAAAGAACAAAAAATTAAATAAGATTGAAAGCTAGAAAGAATAATCATCATGAACACACATACACACACACACACACCATTCATCAGCAAAAGTATAAGGTGCCTCTTGATTCGAACTTAATTCGTTCTTTTCGACTGTTCGAATTGAGAACATTCGAATTAGGAAGTAATTTTTACCATTGAAATTAATGTAAAAATAATTAATCCGTTCCAGTTTATTTCAAATAAAAAATACTAACTGTGAGGCCAGGTCAGAAACACGAACTCCTCTCTCATGTTTTTCTATTATTTCCTTCTTCATTTTTATACTATAGCGCGTCAGCTTCCTTCCACCACTTGCACTGTCACTTTTCCCTTTCTTGGGAGCCATAATGAGGGCTAATTTCAAGAAAATATGCAAAAATATCAAGCACAACAGAGAGAGAGGTGTTCACAGCGGAGAAGTGCAAGCGAGACTGGCCGATCGGCGGAAAGGTGGCGTCGGCCACCGCGTGTGTTTATGTTCAGATTGCAAGACCGCGTTCGGATTGGAGGACAAAATATGTTCGGATTGGGAAGTATTCTAATAAATGGGTGTTCGAATGAAGAGGTACCACTGTAGTTATTTCTTAAGTATACCGGGACATCTCTTCTTCAGAAAAATGTATTAGTGAACCAATTTATTTGAAAAGGGAACCGTTCAAAATCCAAGGTTTGAGTGTACACAGATTGTCTTTTAATTTATCTATCTATCTATTCTATATTCAATTAATCAATCAATTATTTGGGTCATACGTTGAGGGCTGCATTGCCTTGCCTACCCGGTTATCACCCGGCACAAGTCTCCATGCAGGGCACCTTCCCATACCAAGTACCCAACAGGAAGCATTGCCTTGCCTCACGCATAACCCTTGGCCTCCTCCACGCCAGGTTATCCCTTTCAGAAACAACATGACAAGCAGGATCACCTTCTGGGTAACGTGCCACATCACCATACAGCCGGGATTGATGTTGATGGACTATGGTGGTAATGTCTCATCAACTCTCCTCCTCTAACTGACTGTCTTGATTCTTTAAGTCACTGACGCAATATTGCATCTTTATCTATCTTCTACCGCTATTTTCATGCTGACTGTTCTTCTGAACTTGCTAACTGCATGCCTCCCCCCCTCTCGCGGCCTCACTGCATAAGGCTTTCTACTTGTCATCCTTATTCTGTCCATCTTTCTAATGCAAGAGTTAACCAGTATCTTCACTCTTTCATCCCTTACACTGGTAAACTATGGAACTCTCTTCCTTTGTCTGTTTTTCCACCTGCCTATGACTTAAACTCTTTAAAAAGTAGAGTGTCAAGTCACCTCTCATGCTAAATTGAACCCCCTGCTTCTAATGTTCCTACTGTCCTCTATATATGGTCTGGTGAAAAGCTGGATTTTTAAAACTTATTTTTGTTTACCCTTGGCTGGAGCAATCATTGCTTTGACAGTGATAACGTTTGTGTGTGATGCTTTCCTATTATAATTTTTTACTCTCTCTCTCTCACCCTTTGTCGCTGCATCTCCTCGTAGACTTCATCGTCGGTTGGCAGTTCGTGCCGACACACTGGGCAGGAGTTGGTGTTGTTGAGCCAAGGCAGGATACAAGATGCATGGAAGGTGTGCATGCAGGGCAATGCTCGGCCTTCCTCCTCTGCCCCCCAATCCTTCAGGCACACTGCACACTGGCTGCCTGTGGATGGATGATGGAGTTTAGGTTTAGAATATGTGGATAAAATTCTAAACTAGTGTGAAGAAGAGAATGAGAGAATACCACCACCACCACCACCATCATGACCACCACCACCACCACCACCACCACCACCTACAGCCTTACCCTTCTTATGATCATTAATTACAGGCAGGTTCTCAACAATCTTCTTGGAGGCAGGTGGCGGCAGCTTGTCTCCGTAACCTGATAACTCCGCGAACTCCATCTGCATGTCCTGGAAGGGAGCGATACTTGAATAAGAAACACACATACGTACGTACATACTTACAGATGGTCATGCAGAATGCTAAAGCTCAGGAGATTGTTTCCGCGATTTTTAAATTATACGGAGAAATGTTAATGAAGGAAAGGAGGATGTTAGAGGTAAGTTTTTTGGATAATAGTAATTTTATCATTTATATTCTTATTAATACATACTAGTAATATATTGCAGTAATATATCCTAGTAATATATATCCTATTCCTGTAATAGATTCATTCTCCTATGCACTGGATTTTGAGATAGAATGGATATCACAGGGAAAATAAGGGAGGAAATAAGTAATAATTAATATAACCTAACCTAACCTAACCTTATTTATGATTGCAGTAGTTGTAAGAATAGTAATGATACTTTTAATGGGGGGGAAACATCATCTCAATAACCCATTAATGGGGAAAAGATAATTATCAGACTAATTAAACTGAACCCAAAACCTGGTAAAGAAAATTATCAGATGAATTAAAAAAAAAAAAAACTAATATCATCAAAAAGAATTAATGGAAATAAACATCAAAAGCTGAATAAACAATAAAAATATTCCTAACTTTAAAATTAATAGGCTAACCTTATTTCTATATTATACAAAAGAAAAACATCCTTCCACTCTCCTCCAAGCAGGTGTGTGGAGGTGTGTGTGTGTGTGTGTGTGTGTGTGTGTGTGTGTGTGTGTGTGTGTGTGTGTGTGTGTGTGTGTGTGTGTGGACTGACCTGCCAGTAGCCAGTATGCAGCAGGAGGCGAGCCCAGTGTAGGTAGTGGTCTGGGGTCTGACCGGGGCCGAGGGGCTGGCAGTTGTGTTCATCAAAATAAGAAGCCATGGTGTGTTTTGGCAGTGTGTGTGTGTGTGTAATTTTTTTTTTTTGTGTGTGTGTGGGTGGGGGGTAACCTGAAAAGAGAAGGTGTGTGGTTAAGTTATGTGTGTGGAGGTGGGGGTAGATGTGTATGTGTGTGGAGGTGAGGGTAGATGTGTATGTATGTGTGTGTGTGCGTGTGGCTGCCAGTGTGTGTGTGCGTGTGGCTGCCAGTATGTGTGTGTGTTTTTTTATAGGAAGGTTTATGAGGCAGTAGATAATGATAAGAATTAAGACATTATATACCTTGACTTCAGTAATGCATTTGATAAGGTTCCACATGATAGACTGCTAAGTAAGGTTAGAGCGCATGGGATTGATGGGAAAGTTCTCCGCTGGATTAGGTCGTGGCTAAGCAATAGGCAGCAAAGAGTTACAATTAATGGTCTAATTGGGGGGGGATAACAAGTGAAGTTCCAAAGGGATGTTTCAGGGCCATTATTATTTTTGATATACATTAGCGACTTAGACAGTGGGATTAGTAGTGATATTAGTAAATTTGCTGATGATTCTAAGATAGGTAGGATTATTATATCAGAGTCTGACGTAAAAGACCTACAGGGAGACTAAGATAGGTTAAACGAGTGAGTGGTGTGTGACTGTGTGTGTGTGTGTGTGTGTGTGTGTGTGTGTGTGTTTGTCGTGTTATACATGGTCAGTGATAAAATAATAATTAAAACTATATATTTCCTAAAATCTATAAATATATTACTAGATAATTTCCTTATTAATATATGGCTATCTATCTAAGCCATATATAGGCTACACAATTAAAATACACGGTAGAGTTTTACATCTTCACCAGAATGCACCTGGATGTAAATAACACTTTTCGTATATATTTTGATCTATTTCGAATGATTTTGACATTAATTTCCGTCCCAAATGCATATATAATAAGCTATCCTTATCACCCCCAACAAGCTTGGGATCTATGGGAATGCAGGGTTCTTGGGTGGGGAAGACTTACGCTATAAATAAAATGCCAGAATCACTGATATAACCTAACAATGACCTATTGACGAACGCGCAATGCACTGATGGTCACAAAACCTGGCGTGTGGCTACGAAAAAATTGCGTCTATACCTCGCCCAATCCCCGATTTTTGGTCATCGAAAACATTTGATATCTTCTAAATTAACATAACATAACAAAACCTAAATTAACCAAACCTTAACTTATATTGACAAATAACAGAACTTTGTTCAAACCAAACTAAACTTTACCTTATTCTCGAAGAGAAGGTCTCATAGAAAATACTGAATATCTCGGAAACTAGGAATTTGCAACGGAAATGTAATTAAGAAAACCTCAGAATGCATCTGATAATGTAAAAATACAACCATCAATTCTCTAGAGCATTCAGGTGAAGATGTAAAATAATACCAAGTACACGTATATATAAGGAAAACACTACACAATTCTATAAATATAGTCATGTCATTGTTATTATCTAAAACTTTTTTCTTATTCTACTCTATTTAACTGAGAAAATATTGTTATTATATCCTACTGCTTGTTATAGGTCCATGTTACCCGCTATTGTAATGGTCACTCGCTGGGAGAAGAGAAAACACGCGAAAAAAAAAAAGGAATGTGTAGGATTACTCCCTCAAACAGCTGATTGCAAACTTGGACTTGGACTTGGTTTGAGAGATCTTGATCTTGATCTTGATGTTACAGGTGGCCTGTGTTTACAAGCCAGGCCTTTGAAACGGCTGCTCCTGTAAAGAGAAAAAAAAAAAGGGAAGGCAAAAAGAAAAAAGAGTCACCGTAGACTTTGATTTGATCTTGATGTCACATGTGACATCAAGAGCAAGATCAAGATTTTCAAGTTTCTTTCAAGTCAGGCCTATGTAGTGGCAGCTCCTGTGAGGGGGAAAAAGAAAAGACAGGGGGTAAAATTTTACATGTTCACCATAATGGCGTTTGTTTACGTCTGCGTCTTGGGACTGCACCTCATCCAACTCCCTATTTTTGGTCATAGAGAACATTTGATAGTTCTATATTACCTAGCCTAACCTAACCTATATTAATCAAACCTTAACCTACATTGACAAATAACAGAACCTTGTTAAAAAAAATTATACTTTATTTTTCAAAGAGAAGGTCTCACAGAAAACATTGAATATCTCACAAACTAAGAATTTGTGACGAAAATGTAATTAAAGTAAACCTCAAAATGCATCAGGTAGTATTTAATCCAACATGTCTTCGTTGCGGGGTATCTATACGTGTGTAGGTGGAAGCAGACGACTGTAATGACGTACGTAACAGCAATTTTATCTTAAGGTAGAGGCGCGTGGGACCTGTTCCTTGTAGTAATGTAATTTGCAAAGCCGGACACCTGTGCGAAGTGTGCCATTACGTGGGAAAGCTTTCACATTAACAACATTCAAGGGAATGAAGAAAGAAAGAGAGAAAATATAAAAAATGAATCAGTGAGAGAGAGATCGTTTTTTTTTTTTTTTTATCAATTTATTACATTGAAAGAGCGGCAGACCAATGTAATACAAAGACAATTTTGGTTTATACGTCACTTTCCATTAGGGACAATCAACCTCGTCACTTTCAATTAGGGAAGTGACGAGACTGATTGCCACAAGAGTTATCTGCGTCTCCAAATTAAAACGCATTTATAGCCTAGTCAGCCGATCAGATCGTTATTATCCTTTCTAATTCTTTCTCCTCTTCGTTTTCCTTGTAATATATGCTTTATAACTGCGTGCATCTGTTTGAAATCTACATCCAGTTGTACTCTCAAAATTGTACACAGTAAAGATAACAATAAAAACTTCAGAGATGAAAATAAATGTGGTTGTTATTGATCAATTCTAGTCTACTATACTTTCATGTCCTGTGGCTTGCTATAGGTCCATGTTACCCGCGAATGCAATGGTCACTCGCCGGGAGAGGAGAAAACACGCAAAAAAGAGTGTAAGATTATAACCTCTTATCAGTCTCGGTTTCGGTCTATTTGTTCATTATTTTCTAGTACCGTTATATTTTTTCGTTGCTTTTTAATGATTTTATCATTTCTGTTTAATGGTAGAATTGTGATGACTTTCTCTTACTATGTCAAGTTTATGATACGATGTGGGCCGAAGTGTCATGCTACGTTGAAAGATAGCGATGTTCAGATGATTGGTTTGCTTTCTCAAGATTTCTCTTTTGAAGTCAAGAAAACAAAAATATATTAAAAAAAACAGAATCATACGTTTGCACTGATTTTTTTCGTCACACATTGAGTACATGAACATTACAAACATAAAAATACATCTTCTAACTTACAAAATATTTTCTACACCTACAAAAATCCCTCAAGGTTCTAATCTACCCATAACTTTGTATACCTTCAACGTAACCACTAGTATCTTCTATCCCATCCACCCACACATTATTCTACTCTTCTCCATCTCTCATGCCTCCAATCTCAACCTGAAATTTCTCCACTCGTCTTCTATCCCCCCTCCACTCAGCTCTTCCCACCTTCTCTGTGGCAGTAACGCAGGTGTGCAGGTTGGGGTTGGAGTCAGTTTACCACCATCAAGGCAAAGGTAAAGTCGCATCTGTTCTTTGTCACACCTTCCACTTCTTACTGACATTGCCTTCTCTGCCTACCTGACCTCTGACTGACCTACTCCAGTGACCTCCAGTGAGTTTATATTAGGAAAATTATGTGGGATTGTGGTTTTTGTTTAGATATGTTTTTTTTTTTCGTGATCTTACAAAGTTTGAAAAGTTTGTATGGTTTTATTCGTGTGTGTGTGTGTGTGTGTGTGTGTGTGTGTGTGTGTGTGTGTGTGTGTGTGTGTGTGTGTGTGTGTGTGTGTGTGGTTTTTGTCATCGTGAACGTTTATTGCTACGAACGTTCAAGTAAAATATAATAAGATAAAACGTTTTTCCAGTGTTTGCACGTCGTTGAATTTATAAATAATTGATAAGGAGGAAAGGAAGGAAGGAAAGCTATGAGGACGAAGAATCGAGGTTAACGAAAGTAAGAAAACAAAGAAGAAAAGAATTACAAGAATGCATATACAGTTATACAGTAAGAGAGAGTAAAAGAGAGAGAGAGAGAGAGAGAGAGAGAGAGAGAGAGAGAGAGAGAGAGAGAGAGAGAGAGAGAGAGAGAGAGAGAGAGAGAGAGAGAGAGAGAGAGAGAGAGAGAGAGAGAGCCTGGAGGGAGTAACTGCTCTTCACACAAATTTCTCCTCCTTAAGGTCTCCCCTGACCCAGTACATCGTCCTCCCCCTCCCCTTCCACCGACTCAGGGAGGTTTCTTAGCAAGGGGAAGAGAATTCTATAAACACCCCAATGTGTGTGTGTGTGTGTGTGTGTGTGTGTGTGTGTGTGTGTGTGTGTGTGTGTGTGTGTGTGTGTGTGTGTGTGTGTGTGTGTGTGTGTATGTGTGTGTGACAAGTTTGCTTTCTATTTCACACATTGTTTATTCAGATTTCTAAAAGTTGCACAAGTATACTCATTGCTGATTATCATAACTCTCTCTCTCTCTCTCTCTCTCTCTCTCTCTCTCTCTCTCTCTCTCTCTCTCTCTCTCTCTCTCTCTCTCTCTCTCTCTCTCTCTCTCTCTCTCCTCTCTCTCTCCTCTCTCTCTCTCTCTCTCTCTCTCTCTCTCTCTCTCTCTCTCTCTCTCTCTCTCTCGCTCTCTCTCTCAGGATGGCTGTTGCGTGGGCCCTGCTGCTGTGCATGGCAGGCTTCGCGAGAACAGCAGTAGAAGCAGCAGAAGACACAGCACATGGTCGGCATCTGAAGGAAAGCAATGTTTATCCAAGCTACGGGAACTCTGTGTTGGTAGGACCTTTGCCGCCAAGCCCTGAGGTTACAAGGATTAACTCTAAGGTCATGACAGACCCAGCATCCTCATCCCTGAATAAACCTCAAAGGACATATACCCACATGCCCCAGAAGGACATCGCAGATATCCTCACCAATCTACAGATCCTGAATATCCTTACCACGCAGGATGCTCAGGTCTTGGCCAGTCATGCGCAGGACACTATCTTGGGAATGCCGCTGCAGGACCCAGGGGCGTCTAGGCATCAGGCTGGTGTGTATGACGTGATGGCCTCAGGCAGTCCCCTTACGGAACGCTACTACCAACACCACCACTACCTCGACCCAGACCCAGCCCCAGACCCAGCCGGCCCGCCCCCCGCCTCGCCCTTTGCCCTGCCCCCCCTCCACACCCCGCCCACGCACCAAGAGTCAACAGGATCCTCAGAGCATTACCCGCCCACCAACACTGACTCTGTCCACTCTTCCATTCCAGCCCATTCTGCCTCCAACCACGCCCTTTATCCCTCCAGTCCCGCCCATTTTCCCTCTAACCCTACTCATTCTGCCTCCAACCCTGCCCTCTCTGCCTCCAACCCCGCCCATTCTCCCTCCAATCCCGCCCATTCTGCCTCCATCCCCGCCCATTCTCCCTCCAACCCCGTCCATTCTGCCTCCAACCCCGCCCATTCTGCTTCCAACCCCGCCCACTCTCCCTCTATCCCCGCCCATTTTCCCTCCAACCCCGCCCATTCTCCCTCAAACCCCAATCACGCCCAAACTGCCTTCGGTCCTGCCTATTTACCCTCTAGCCCCGCCCACTCCATCCCCGGTCCGGCACCGCCTGCAGGTAGTTCTGGGGACGAGAAGGATCCCCCTAACTCCATGGACCTCCCGCCAGGCGTGGACCTCAGCCATATAGTGGACCAACTCATGGAGGACGACAGGACTGGCCCCGTCAAGCCTTCTTTCGCCCACCTCACGGCACTCACTGAATACTTACAATGGCTCACACAGCAACAGCTTGGATCGGCGCCCAGCGAGGAAATGATCCTGGCCGGCCTGCTGCACCAACACAGTCTAAACCATCCCCAAGATCATAGCTACCCGCTGCCACCCACTGGTACCGGCTACGTGCCCGCCCTGCACGGCCCCTATGCTGACCCTGGAGGACCCGCCCCTCCCTCGTTAGTCCTCCCTCCCGCTCCGCTTGAGCCCTCCTCGGGGGATGTCGAAACCTTCCCACCCCTGGCCGACGCAGCACCTCCAGCCTCGTCCCCTTCTTCAGGAGGACTTTCTGCCTGTTTAAAAAGCGGAGGCTGCGGCTTACTGGTAGCAGGCGCTTTGGGGGCACTCATCACCGCCGCCCTCTCCGCACCCATATTGTCAGTCGTCCCCTTGTTGGGTGGGCGCCGCCGCCGAGCAGCGACGGACGAGGGCAGCGCCGTGCTGGAATATCTGAAGCAAAGCAAAGCCGCACTGCTGGCGGCGAACATCGCCCGAGTGGAGGCAGAAATGGAGAGACCTTTGGATCCCACCTTGCTGCAAACCCTGAAGGAGGGTGACCCTCACTACCTCCTGCCCCTCCTCAGGCACACCCTACGTACCCCCACACCACCATCACCAAGGCTCCTCCGCCAGATATGTGACGCCGTGGTGTCCCCGGGAATACCGCCCTCCGAGGCCACCGTCATCACGGCTCAGCATTGTCTCTTGCTAGCCGCTGCGCACCACCTTTGACCAGCGTCCACCCATCCAGGCGGTGACACTCACGCCCTTCCATAGACGCACAGCCAAGACTAATGACCTGCATGTTCCTTCAGCCCGTCAAGCACAAGGACACCCGCCGCGGACACGCCCCCACACACTCGGTTATAGAAACACAGAAATCATAGTAATATTTACAATTTTGATATAGTGTTGTTGGAACCTAGCATAACAGCTGCCACCACCACGAGATAAAAAAAAAGTATGATCTTTGGTGTCCTTCAGTGTTCGTCCTTGACTTATCCGTGGAATAGAAACGCGGGGAAGCTGTCTGTTCTTGCCCCACTGAAACCACCATTCCTTGCCCACCACAGAGCCATTCCTTGCTCACCACAGAGCCATTTCTGCCACATCAACACACAAAAAAGCGTTATAATACCTTGTAGTAAGACTCCTACTCGTCTGTCTCCTTTTCTTCGCCAGACTGCCTCGCGGGGTCCTGCACGCTGCTGGGTTGTTCCTGGGAAGAAATGGACAAGAATAATAACATAATGGACAGTGAATTAATAGTAATAGCAACAGTGATAGTAACAACAAAAATAGTATGTGAACCTGAGCAGTGGAGATGTCTTCTGCTCGGAGCTGGAAGAGGAACTGTGATGATTTTTCGTATACGAGGAAGGTGATGGCTGTGGCGGGCACGACTCTCATCAGGTTGGGCGTCAAGCCTCTGTAGAACCCGACGAGGCGGTTGTGTCTGGGAAGAAGAGGAAGCGGCTGTTAGATGGAGTGTGTGTGTGTGTGTGTGTGTGTCTTGGTGAATATTCTTTGTATATATTATTTACATACACTAACTAAGATGTATAAGTAAATATTTCCCTTTATCATGGCTATAACGTTTATATTGGAAAATTGAATTATTATGGGAAGACGCATCTAAATATAAATTCGTTATTATTATAAAATCAATAAAAAAAAATACATCTTCCCCGTTGAGTGAAATGTTTCATATGATAAGTATGTCTGTAATTTATTTCCTCGTATAACATATTCTAGTAGTGGGTTGGTAGTTATAGTATTTATTTATTTATCTATACTGTTATCATTCGCAGTAAACTTATACGTATATCTAATGGTGTGTGATTCTTTGGTGTAGTATTATACTAATATGCAACAGAAGTCTCATCTCAGGCAGAGTTAGTAGGATTGAAAAGATAACAATAAGTGAGTGATATAATGTCATGCTATAATGCTTTGTGGTGAAACGTAGTGAAATAAGATCAAATAAACTGTGTCAAACTAAAACTTTTGTTTTCCACTCAAAAAAGATAATTTCATACTATACACCACCTTATCATTAGTATTATCGCCTCAGTGTTAGTATTAATGTTATCTGGCAGCACCATTAACATTTAGTGTATAACGATTATAAAAACAAAACAAATTAAATGTAAAGATTATCAATTTGAAAAAATAACGTATTGGAAATGTGCTTATTGATTATGTTATTGTATGATTAATGTTATCAATAAATTAATTAACTAACTAACTAACTAGCCATACATCTAGAGTCACAAGAGTGTGGCGTCAATAACTTGATAGATTGCAAACATGAGTAAGAACAACTACTACCAATGCTATCACGGCCACATCCCTTCCATCTTATAACAGTACTTGAACAAACATTATCACCAGACATCACTAGTGGACGACCTAGAAGCAGTACACGTAAACAGATGATTGGGTCCTCATCACTGATAGTTTGTGAAATATTAAAGCATGTAAGGAGCCTTTGAAAATAATGATAACGATAGTGTTAGACATTTAGAAGTGGAAAGTAGAACGCTAATGAGTGGATCAAGGCAAAGGCCAAAGAATTGACAATCGAGTTACCTTGCATACTTCCCATACCTGCACAACCATACACCTGAACTAATCAATACTCCTGCGTTGAATTTCTGATCGTTCCCATGAAGTCATTACTCACACAACATTCCTGACAGTATCCAAGCAACGATGAATACCAGATGCCACATTCCTGAGTTTAAACATGTGTGTGGGAAGTGATTGTGCTTTTTTCTTGTATATCCCGAGGCTATGTTGCACTGCCTCGTTTAATAAGAAAATACAATAAAAGATACAATCCTTCCATCTACGTGCGCATAGTTTGTCATTCACTACAAGCATGTAAAGGAGGAAGTGCCGAGCAGAACATTAATGACTTCACAAGCATCAACACAGACAAGACAAGTTTAGTTCCTTTCTCCTCACACCGTCAGCCCCAGATTTCCCTTTCATTAAATATCTACTAAAACTTGATGACTGGTCAGATAACCTAAGAATCAGATCATCAGCCAAGTCACAATACCCTCTAAACAAGATAGAAACAGTTGAGCATCAATACTAGAAGTGTGTCAAGCCTATAAGGAAGGTAGTGACATGAACCCAGACTCAGCCCACTGATATAACACCAACCTATAATTGAAGATTGTAAACATTTATACGACAGACACATGTTGAGGTATACCTGATCTACAAGTAATAACTAGTATATACAGTTCCATACAGTCATGCATAAGTAAAGTGACCTAACACATTAAATCTAACTTTCAAAACATACGGGTAAGACGCTTTAGTAATAATAAATCTATGATAAGTAAGTTATGGTTAATGAGCAGTGTTCGCAAGTTACTAGTAAGGCAACGTGTGCATGACAGTGACCTTACCTGCAGTGGAGGCCCTTGTGAAGGAGACAGGGAAAGAAAACTCAAAGGTACTGCGGCCAAGTTTATATATTTTTTTCTATAAAAAGTCAGTGGTGGTATTCATGACAAATTCCGATCAAGTTCATCCCAAAGTGTGATGCATGTGTGTGAGGGAGAGGAAGGAGAGGCAGGCAGGTGGCTGCATCTCCAGCACACCTCACCAGTATCATAGCAAGGAAAAGCATTTATGTTAGTGAGACATAAAAAACATCTTCCACTAATGATCATGAATCAACAATGCCCTCACTTCTAAATCAGAAAGAAAAAACAAGTAATAGAACATCATCTCCCTTCACTTTGTAATCACACTATCTTTAAACATTTGAATTGATGAGGGAATACTTTAGAAAGAAAAATATCATGAGTATATCACAGCAGCTGTCTCCACCTCACAAGGACCTCCTCCTCATACTAGTGACAAAAAAGTATACAATGACACAAACATTCACTGAGTAGGAAAATATAGAAATTCGCTCTTTCGGTCTGCTATCCTTGACCTCAACAACCTAACCTCTAGCTGAGTACGATTCACCTTACACTTGGGGGGAACAATGAATAGTGAGTATGAATAATAACCTAAACAGAGTGTAATCTGCAGACAACAATAACAACAACAACAACATATATATATAATGAAGTTAGGGGCTAAGTTCTGCAGTGTTGCCATTCTCTTCAATTAACAGTAGTATACATATCTATCTTAGTTTACCTTGTGGCTCTATACAAACTGGATATAGCGATACACAGCCTGAGGACACGACCTGTATATACACATGGTCTTGGGGCTGACAGTGCTGACTAGAAGAAACTTAAACAGTACAAAGACAGTGCCTCACCACCAAGAATGATGACAACAGGTGTACATACTAAGGCAGAGAGGTTCCAGTATTGATGAGGACAAGGATCTCCTCCACCCTCTACATTGTATATCAAGGTGTTAACAATGAGTATAGATCACAACACCGTAGAGAGAGGGGAAAACACACACCCCACCCAGGACAACACACATTGCATTGAGACGCATTGCACCCGCCTTCCTCTATCAGCTGCTACTAATTGGGAACGGAAAGAGAGAAACTGATCTATCCTAACATTTTGACTGAATATGTATGTCTATAAGTATTCAACTCAAACCAGACATTCATACAGCAACATACAGATAATGTGTGTTCCCTTCTATCACCTACATGCAAACAAAGAGTACTGATGCAGCTACACTTAAGGAGATGACGTCACACTTGGTCAATTCTGTGCTGCTTCCACGGCTCACAACCACTACTGATGCCACCACGTGCTTGGGACACACAAGACTGACCTGCAGCCTTGAGTGCTTTGTAATATTGGCTGACCTTTCACTAATCTGTCCCTCATCATCCATTAACTACACACATTTATGCATACTGACACCCATATAACGAGGGTTTACATGTATATGGTAATCATTGTGCATTTTCTTCAAGTCTGATTAAAAGGATATACTATATATACATACATCCAGTTCTTTGCTTTTATTCAACACTGGAAAAGCTCATAGACTGGAGGGCGATGCATTATAGGACAGTACAGAATACAGCAGGTCGCAGCATAGCCACTAGTTATGATGTGAGCAATTGTCCAAAATTAAATGCACTTCTCAACAACACTACAACTCTGCATCAGTGCCAAGTGGTTGCCAAAAGCAGTGGAAGTGCACACAAGAGTAGTGTGGAAGTCATCTCTCCACAGCCATGACAAGAAGAGGAAGTAATAGTTAGTAATGTTCATCATCAATACGTAATTCAATCCACCAATTGCACTCCTTTCCTTCTCTGCTACCATAGATAAGTAATGAAAGACCTCAATGGAAGAAAGCCCAACCTTGACAAAGCCTTACCCACCCCCGAGGCACCAAGTGGCCCCAGGCGGCAATACTGACCTAGAAACACGAGTAAAAACTTAAACTGAATAACGTAACCTAGTCCAGTGGCAAAAATAACTTAAACTCACACACGTCGATAATTCTATATACAGTATATATATAAGCTATTTAGTCAGGCACTCACACATACACACTGTGGGAGTTCAAGATAAAAACATCCCAGGGGTGTCAATGCAATCTCATATCTTAACAGAGAGGAAAAGGGATCAAAGATAAATGGGTGAAGGAGTTACAACAATGCTTGGGTATGATGCAGGATGACACTGGCACAATAATGATGGTGATGATGGTAGTGATGATGGTGGGTGGTGGTGACGCAGTCCTCAGGAGTTGCTGCTCCCGGACACTGTCTCGTAAATGAGGAAGACGAGGCAAATGTTGGGCATGACGTGGAGGAGGTAAGGGGTGAGGCCCCGGTAGAAGCCCTGGAGGCCCTCGTACCTCCAAGTCTCCCGTACGCAGTGCCTCAGGTTGTCGTAGTGGGCGTGCTGGTCCTGCATGCGCGCTCTCAACACCTGGTAAGGGTAGGTGGTGACTGCTGCAAATAGCTTGGACAGGGAGGCAAAGGCGAGGTATTCCACCATTGTCTGCGGAGGAGGAGGAGGTGTTAAGGAGTGTGTGATGGTTGTGTCGTATAATACCTAATTACATGTAGGAAAATTGGTGTCACTGGGAAACACATTAACAGGTTTTTGAAAGAATACAACAAATGTTAGTCTCAGGTGTTGAGTAAGAGAGGTAATTATAACATAAAGTAAGATATTTCTCACTGCTGCTGATGCCTCTTAGAAAATTTGCTAAAATTGTGATTAATTCCAAGTGACCGGAAATGGAATACGTATAATGAAAGTGTGGATGTTCGTAGCTTAACGTTATCTTAGCAAGCTTACTAATCAATACATCCTGTTACTTTTGTTGCTGTACATGCATATATATAAAAAATAATATTCATTGGATTTCCATAACTGTCTATCAAAATCTTGTTCTTACCCTTCCACATCTACAAAAAGTTCATTGCAACAACATAAACACGAATCTTTTTACATATGCATCATGTCTAAAAGGTTATACAATCAATAGTCATATTTAAAACATATAACTAAGTGTTGCTAACTTATATATATTTCGAGGGATCATAAAAAATGTTAAAAAAAAATATACATAGAGAAAGAGAGAAAGAGAGAGAGAGAGAGAGAGAGAGAGAGAGAGAGAGAGAGAGAGAGAGAGAGAGAGAGAGAGAGAGAAGAAAAAAAAGAAGACAGAAAGAAGCGATATAGAAAAGAGAGGAGCAAGTAAACTGGGTGAGGGAAATGTTAGAAGGCAACTGAGACGACTGCGGCAAACTTGACCCAACCCCACGCCCAACCCCACTCCCTCCTTGGCGCCTGTCTGTCTATTCACCCCGTTCTGGTTCAAGCCAGAATCCACACACACACACACACACACATACACGATAGAGTTAGACCAGTACACTTCAACTAAAAATAAATTCGCAAAGGCCAGCAAGTGTCCATGATGATGAGGAAGCAGAGGTGAGATGAGGAAGAAAATATAGAAGTGAGTTGTGTGGTAATGTGGTGGAGGAGGAGATGGAGAAGGAGGAGGGTGAGGATGCGGTGTGAGAAGGTGTAGGAGAGAGTGACAATAGGAGTAATAAGGATGAGAGAAGGAAGGAATCAAGGGAGAAATGAGGTTGTGAGTGTGTTAATAGGAATGGAGTTATAAAAGTAGGTAAAAGTGCAGTAAGAGAGAGAGAGAGAGAGAGAGAGAGAGAGAGAGAGAGAGAGAGAGAGAGAGAGAGAGAGAGAGAGAGAGAGAGAGAGAGAGAGAGAGAGAGAGAGAGAAACTGAACACCATTGAGAAGGAAGATTATAAACAGATAGTACATAGATGGTAAAAAAAAAAAAAAAATAAGATAGATAATTATATAAAAATAAATAAAACACCATAATAAAGCACAATTCTTTACAAATCCAGTATACCTGAAGGAAAAAAAAAAAAAATAAATAAATAAATAAATAAAAATAAACATACATACACACACACACATAAAAAACAACATGAATATAGCTACTCACCAATTTGGCATCGATAGGTAAGCTGCGATATCTATTGTACTGTGCTTTCATCTCTTCGTAAGCCATGAACTGCAAGGCGCCGTGACTCACCCCAAACACGCCTGGCACGAACCCCTGAAAAGATCACACCAATCAATATTTAAGGACCCCCAGAGAGACATCATGAAAAGGTCAAGAATTGTAACCTATGTAATGAAAGTTCAGTATGTTTTAATGTATGTATTGTTTTTCTTCTTCTTTTTCTTATGTGCAATGACTACAGAAAATTGACAGAGAAAAAGTAGTTGTTGTAGAAATGATAATGGTAATAGTGGTAGTAGTAGTAAAGAGAAAAATTGAAAGCTAAGGATATAACTATAATATGAATAAATGGTAAGAACACAGGAGTATAGGAATAAATAAAAAAAATACATAGAGGAAATCAAGAGTAAAAGGAATGAAAACAAGAGGAAATCAATCAAAATAAAAACAAATCAAGAGTAAGAGCAATGAAAACAAGAGGAAATCAATGAAAATAAAAATAAAAACAAACCAAGAGGAATAAAAACAAGAAAGAAAAAAAATTAACCTACATAATCAAGAGGAAAGAAATCCACAGAATCGAGAGTATAAATGAACCCACGTCAACTCACCTTATAGAGGCCTCGAACCCCTTCATATTTGTAGGTCTTGATGAGCGCGTCCATCATGCCGTTGTACTGTGTGGTGCTAGCCGCAGCACCAGCCCCCTCAGTGTACTGCAGGCACATTCTGAACCAAGGGGAAGGAGGAGCGGAATGTAATGGGCTGTTAAGTGTGTGTGTGTGTGTGTGTGTGTGTGTGTGTGTGTGTGTGTGTGTGTGTGTGTGTGTGTGTGTGTGTGTGTGTGTGTGTGTGTGTGTGTAAAATGTTTCTTGGTACGTGTACAATTCTAGCTTGTTGAGGGTTTCAAATTACACATATCTTCAGTCTAATTATTCATGCAATCACACACTGAGAGAAATCTAGAACCGAAATTAAATATGAACTGCACAAACTATTTCAATAATACACCGTAACCTCAAAATACCAAAGTAATGAGACTTAATTAATGAACTTAAATATACTACACAAATGTCAAGATAGAGGAGGAGGAGGAGGAGGAGGGAGGAAGAAAATGAAGGTAGGGGAGACTTACCTAGTCTTCACGACCCAGATAGGATTGGTCATGACGAGGGTAAGAATGCCAGCTTCTGCAGCAGCTACCATATGAAGACCAGGACCCAGATGGACCTTACTATTACCTCCTTGAAACCACGTCTTGATGGTGTTGTAGCTGTGGAGAAAAGAAAGTGTTAGTAGTAATAGTAATAATAATAATAATAATAATAATGATAATTCGATTTCGCCCAAAGGAATAATAGGCTGCAACACGAATAGACAGAGTAAATACCAAAAAACGACAATAAAATACAATAATGATATAATGATACAAAGGGAATAACGTTGGATTGAGACATACATAATAATGTTAGTGTTGAATTTATACATAACAGGAAAGGGGGAGGATGGAGAGAGAGAGAGAGAGAGAGAAGAGAGAGAGAGAGAGAGAGAGAGAGAGAGAGAGAGAGAGAGAGAGAGAGAGAGAGAGAGAGAGAGAGAGAGAGAGAGAGAGAGAATCACATAGTGTACTGTAACGTATGATTCAATGATAACTTTAGGAAGACTCATGTAAGCTTGTATGGTTAATTAAGCTGTATTTATTGAGTTCTCATGTTTAGTTATACGTAATACATAAATTAATGAATAACTGAATACATCCTTCACACACATTAGTTATTCAAGGAAAGTAATGAACAAAGAGCAAGAAAATGACACTGAAATGAGGAAAAAAGTTGAGTTATTATAAGAAGTGGCAATGACATCTCTAGAATATTTCAATGTTTATCTCTTATCTGCAGCAATAAAAAAATAAATAAAACGTTGAGTGGTGATAATGGTTCAGGACTAAATTTATACAATATCCCAACCTTCATAATCAATATATAATCAACACACACACACACACACACACACAGCTCCAATCACCCTTCCAAGGCTTCACTGTTGGCATGGGGTGATTCAAACAAGCATTTTTTCGATAGCCACACACACACACACAGAGTACAAGCAACAGGTTCAAACACACCTCGATAAGCTGACAACCTTCAAACACGAACATTGTATGAAAGGACTTTGGACTATGGACTGTGTTGAGGGCCATTGCAAACCACAAAGAGAGAGAGAAGAGAGAGAGAGAGAGAGAGAGAGAGAGAGAGAGAGAGAGAGAGAGAGAGAGAGAGAGAGAGAGAGAGAGAGAGAGAGAGAGAGAGAGAGAGAGAGATAAATGATGAAACAATATTAAAGTAAAGTAAAAGGAAAAATAATTATCGATAATGTCACGAAACCATAATAATAATAATAATGTTAAGTTAAGGACGGTGTATAGTATTATCTAAGATGATTATCACACACACACATACATACATACAAGCGTGCTCTACCCTTACATAATAGGAAAGTGCCAAGATTATACAAGGTACGGCCATATATACCCTTGCCAACTTGCCAACCCAGTTTACTTGCTCCTCTCTTTTCTATATCGCTTCTTTCTGTCTTCTTTTTTTTCTTCTCTCTCTCTCTCTCTTTATTCTCCTCTTTTTCTTCATGATGGTCAAAGGCTGCAATGTCACCTCCACGCGCGTGAAATTCAGTCTCTCTCTCTCTCTCTCCCTCACGTGAGCTGGCTTCCATGCCAACGCTTCCCCTCCCCTCTCCTCCCTCCCTCTATCTCTCCCTTCCTTCCCCTTCCCTTCCCTCTCCTCCCTCCCTCTATCTATCCCTTCCTATCCTCCTCAACTGTCCCTTGAAAGTGTGCCAACATTTGCTAACTCATACAATACTACTATTGCCACATAAACAGGTAGGTCATTATATTAGTTATGGTTTTAATCATAGAAACTTGCACAGGTCATCACACACAAACACATAACACACACATGCATACGTATACATATCACAAATACATACATACACACACACACACATGCATACGTATATCACAAACACACACACACACATATGCATACGTATAACTGTAAGTGTTTGGCAGAATTATCCAATACGTGAGGGAAGATGATTTTTTTTTTTTGAGGTACGTGAGATTATATAAAAATAAATAAATAAATAAATAAAATAAATAAATAGTTTTTTTTTTTTTTAAGTTTTTTTTAAGGCTACAAAGGTATCTACAGTAGCGAGACTAGGCTTACAGCAGATGAACTTGACACACATATAAGGCACAGTGTAGTTATCGATTGAAATAACTGTGAGCCTACCAAGGATAAACACTATCACTCCACCCTTGAGAGAGAGAGAGAGAGAGAGAGAGAGAGAGAGAGAGAGAGAGAGAGAGAGAGAGAGAGAGAGAGAGAGAGAGAGAGAGAGAGAGAGAGAGAGAGAGAGAGAGAGAGAGAGAGAGAGAGAGATAAGAGTAAGGTGAGGTTCTCCTTAGTAACAGCTGCACCTGGTCATCTCTGTTGCATCGATTCTATCCTTCCCTCTCTTCTCCCGCCCAGCCTCCTTTCTTCCCCGCCCACCCTCCTTCCTTCCTTCCTTCCATCTCTCTCCAATCATCCTTCAAACAGACTCATTTCAGCCCATTTCACTGCTACCTCCCCTCACTCGAGCCTTAGTTACACATATAGAGATAAATAAAGCCAAAAAAAACTACTGTAAGCACAAAACACGTATGAAAAAAAAAAAAAATAAACAGTTAAACACACAAACTAACACAATCATCATCATCATCAGTAAGGAAGGAAATGCAAGTAAAACAAGTGTACGTGGGGTGAGAGGAGAGACTGCTTCCTATTGGTTGTTGTCAAGGCAATGCCAAGCTCGGCCCACAGTTCTCAGACGCTCATTGGCTGATTATTTATAGACACCCAGGAGCACACCAGCGGCCTTTTACCCTCGATAATATATACTGAACGGATGAATAGATGTAAAATGGAAACAGTGAACTAAATTAGAGACGCGGTAGTAGTGCAAAAGAGAACACAGAGAGAAGTGAGTTCACACCAGTAACAGTTAAAATTAAGGGCAAGTGTGCAAGATTTTTCTCTCTCTCTCTCTCTCTCTCCTGGTATCCATAAAACTATTCCTATAATCAAATAAAACTGTTTGAGTACAGATATTATAAAAAAAAAATATATATATATATCTAATCATGAAAATTATCAGCTACACGTGTCAATTATATTCAAGAAACTTCCTTCAATTCAAGAACATTTCACACATTGATAATATAATTTCTGGCACCCATCGACCATCCTCGACCCTCAATGATAATATATAAGGAAAAACAAAACTATAATCGCTACACTTTTCAAGGCGGGAGGGCGAGTGAGAAAAAAAAATAGAACACAATCACGGAGACACATTATATTCCTTATCCTTATCACCATTATTATATTCACGATTGTATGATATGAAATAACAAGAAGGAAGTATGATGAAGATGATATACCATGAACATCTAATAAGGAAGACGAGAAAGACAGACAGACAGACTGATGGCGACAAGTGATCTAAAGAGGCGTGCGAGGACACAATAATAACTAATATTTTTTTAATCACTTAAGGCGCCGCCACACGCTTGTCCTCTCTTAACCCTTCCCTCCTCCTGTTTGTCCTCCCTTACCCCTTCCCTTCTGCTTGTCCTTCCTTACCCCTTCCCTCCTCCTGTTTGTCCTGCCTAACCCCTTTTGAATCAGCCAACAATATCAAAGCTCTTAGGTCGTTGAGATCGGAGTAGGAGGAGGAGGGGGAGGGGTAGGAGGAGGATAAATGAAGCGGCACGTGGCAATCTCTCTCTCTCTCTCTCTCTCGTGGGCATGGGAAGGCTGACCAAAACGCAGTAATCAAAGGCAGGAGGCAAGGACAGCTAACAAAGATACAATAATTTACACACGTTCCCCCATAAAAACGCAAATAAGCCAAGACGACGCACAGAAAACGGAAAACAAGTGCATCAACAGTAAACACTCATCAATAAGAGTACCAAGGAATAAGTAAATAAATAAATAAATAAGTCACGCAGTAAAACAAGAATCAAAGCATTTTTTTTTTTTACATTTTACTGAAATTCTAAAATGTTTGACTACAACGAAATGAGAGAGAGAGAGAGAGAGAGAGAGAGAGAGAGAGAGAGAGAGAGAGAGAGAGAGAGAGAGAGAGAGAGAGAGAGAGAGAGAGAGAGAGAGAATCACCAGTACTCAACATTACTTACTCTTCTTCCTTGTACTCATTATAAGAGATGTATTACACAATCTTCTTGTTTACCACCCTAAACACACACACACACACATACGCATCTATCACCTCCAACACAAACCCTTCACTCCGTACAAAGGGGGGAGGGGATGAGGGGTCGCTTCGTAACCTTTGTACCCACCCTGCCACAGCCACCACGCAGTTGCTACAAGGACAATACTATAAGGATTGTCATTGTTATCGCTTCTGTCCTGTTGACTTATGCAATTTGTGTATATTGAGGGAGAAAAATAATAAAAAGTTAAAGGTGTTCGTTCGTCATTTTTTGTATAAATAAGAAAAATCGTAGTTGTCATATCTTTTTTTTTTTTTTTTAGCAGAGGAATGAAAGCATTGCATGGTGTAGTTTAGAAAACATATACATCACAAACGTAATTTTACTTCACTTTCATAAATTATAACGAATGACAAGCTGGTTTGAAGATTCTCTCTCTCTCTCTCTCTCTCTCTCTCTCTCTCTCTCTCTCTCTCTCTCTCTCTCTCTCTCTCCATTCATTAAAATATAAGTATTGTGACTGCCAGACAGTGAGTGATTATTTGCACATATGTTGCCTGCTTGATAGTCTACCAGTGTGTGTTAATTTAGAATGTCAGAACAGGTAACAGTCAAGCAAAAGCTAAAGAGAGAAAATCAAAAGCATAATGTGTGTATGTGTGTGTGTGTGTGTGTGTGTGTGTGTGTGTGTGTGTGTGTGTGTGTGTGTGTGTGTGTGTGTGTGTGTGTGTGTGTATGTGTGTGTGTTCAGTGACAATGCAACAGGTAACAGACAGTCAGGCAATAGATAAAGAAGTAAAATAAAAAAATATGTATGTGTAAATATGTATATGTGTGTGTGTGTGTGTGTGTGTGTGTGTGTGTGTGTGTGTGTGTGTGTGTGTGTGTGTGTGTGTGTGTGTGTGTGTTGCAGGTAGGATCACTGGTGTCTGGTAAAGCTGCACGTAGGCCAATAATTTTCCAAACGCACCCAAACACCCTCTAAATACCCTTGCTGGCGTACACGCGTAGGTTCATTTGTCTACGTGCGAATATATGTGCGTGTGTGTGTATGTATGTGTGTGTGTGTATATGTGTGTGTGTGTGTGTGTGTGTATATGTGTGTGTGTGTTCTAGTATACACGTGTGCCTTTTGACTCTTTGAAGGACACACACACACACACTTCATCTCTTCTGACGTCACAC
>JAXIVD010002214.1:30000-35000 GCA_036785275.1 Cancer borealis
TCACCAAAATATTACTTCATCGAAAAATTTTAGGATAATCAATTAGTGTTATATAATTACTTCACAGTCCCAATAAATGACATGATTACTTAAATACTGTAACTCTTTGATACGAATGGAACCTTTATATAAAACCAATTACCAGATATTACCTCAATTACTACCTCGCATTCCAATACATAACACACACACACACACCCACACATACACACCCACACACACACACACCCACACCCACACACTCATATCCAATAAATCTAACTAAAAAATTCAAAACGTAATATTACCAGAATTATACATTACATAAAAGTTCAATACATCACACACACATACCTACACACACACACACACCTAACACTAATAATATAAATTTCAAAACTCAATATTTTTAACACAAGTCTATTCCTATTATTATTATCATTATTATTACTGTCTTTAAAAAAATATATCTTACTTTGTCTATGCCTCCGAAAAAAGATTAATATTATTATTTATTATTATTATTAATATAACCGAATATAGTAAACTTTTTGAGCATTTTTTAATTAATATATGTATAAGTGTTCTTCTATGTCTCTGTAATAAATATGATAATTATTTACTAAACTAATCTAGCTAAGTTAAATTTATATATGTTGATCATAATGTACTTATTTAATATTATCATTAATGTGAATATAACTTAACTTAATAAAAACTTAATCTAACCTAACATGTCATAATACACATTGTTTTTCTACCTTACGTAAGACAAAAACTATCAGAATGTCGTCCCGTTGGCATCCATCATCTCGTTTTTTATCTTGCATCAGGGACAAAGGAAGACTGAAGAAGGTCACGTGATGCTCATAACGATACCATGTACTTCCCCCCCCTCTCTCTCTCTCTCTCTCTCTCTCTCTCTCTCTCTCTCTCTCTCTCTCTCTCTCTCTCTCAGTAAAATTTTGAATAACTGAATTTCTAGGTAAAATATGAGGTAATTATCACACACACACACACACACACACACACACATACACACATACATACATACACACGGTTATGTAACACAGGAAGAATCTTTGGCGCTACACACACACACACACATACTGATAAATAGAAAGATAAAAAGAATAAGATCAAGGATAAGAAGTAATCTCCAGATAATAGAATAAAACAAATGAGGATCAAAAAGACATGAGAAATAATTACTTATAACGAAATAAACACTAATGTAAAATAAAAACAATAAATAAATAAAAAACTACCGAAAAAAACAAAAAAAAACACAATCTTGATACATAAATAAAAAAAAACAACACATCACAAGAAATAGAAAAACAAAAAATTTACCAATAATAAAAATTCACGAAAAATTCAAAAACGAAAAAAACTCATCACACCCAAATAAAAAAAAAAACACTCACAATCACACAAATAGATACAAATACTCACCAGCAAAGCGAATTTTGAGAAGGTCCAAGGGGTGTAATATTAGGGTAGAAGCCACCCCTCCCGACACCCCGGCCACCAGGTACTCATATTTAACACCTGCGAACGGGCTCACTCTCTTGCTGGTCATCCTTGCAATGCTTCACTAATTGCCTGGTAATGATGATGTTCCCTCTAATAGGATGTGGGAAGCTTATGTCTAGAAGTTCATGTTGAGAGGAGGAGGGGAGAAAAAAGTGGAGTGCCGCTGATACGTCCTCTCACTCAGACTGTTTAGCGTACACTGAAGCGGCGGTGAAGGTGGTGGAGGAGGTGGTAGTGGTGGTGGTGGTTCTTTTCCAATGATGCAATCCACGGTGAATCTAATGAAAGATGTATTTGATATATTATAGTATTTTAAGTATATTAGTTAACTTATATGTACATTAATATTCATTATAAGTAATATTATTTAAATTATATTAATACATCATTCCATTTTAGTATTAGGGAAAATAATGATAGCTTGATAAATCCACATTATTTTTTTTCTCACTAACTTAAGTATATTAAACATTTATAATAAAAATAAGATTAATTATATTAAATAACAATCAGGATATTATAGTGAAATAAATAGTGATTATAACAATGTTGCTATATGAAAAGAACCATCGTCCAAGGTCAACAAACACTCGGATCACAAGAAGAAGAAGAGCAAAAGGAATTTCAAAACACAAGAAGGATGAAGAGAGTGAAGTAAGTCATAATTATTCATGTTTTCTTTACTTTATCTTTCTCATATCACTATTTCTCTGGTGTAGGATAAAAGACTGGAAAATTACCTACAAATTGAGTGGAAATTAAGGGCAGATAAATGAGTTATGAGCCTGAGAAATTAGATGATTGCAATTATTGATATTCGTTTACAGTTTGATTTCAGATTTAGTTAGAATTGAGTAATAATTGATATGATAAAGAAAACTATATATTGATGTATTTATTTCAGTAGTGATATACCTAATAATAAAATGCAATGTTAGGAAGCTAATTACATAATATTTAGGTTAATGTTCGGTTCGTTAACCACTCAATATCTGGTTACCTTTATAATGCAAATTTAACCTCAGATACTTGTTCAGATCTCCTCAAATAGTTATGCCGCTGGATTACAGAATAAATACGGATTTTTTTCCCTAGATTACGTTAGGTTTAGTTAAGGTTGGTCAAGGAAACGAATATTTACCAATATTTAGTGTAATAAATTGTGGTGATCAATATATTTTGCTATTTTTGGGGTTGGTATTATAATATGATTTTTGTACACTGAAAGTCACCTGTGTGTGTGTGTGTGTGTGTGTGTGTGTGTGTGTGTGTTATGATAATTAATTCAGTGGTAATTCTTAAGAAATACAACTCCAAATCGATGTACTTTCGAGAAGCATAGATAGAGTACTTAAGTGTCTGTAAAGGTTTTAATGATCGCTCGTTGATATTAAGCTGACAATACAATGTTAGGTTATGTAATGTTAGGGTATCTATGTTAGGTTTGGTTACGTTGGAATAGTGTCCTGGGGGTGTCCAGGGGGCTGCGTCCCCCTCTCCCCATCAAGCTTGGGGACATGTCGGGAAAGCTGGGTTTTTGGGTGGGGGAGGCCATAATAGACGAGATACGGTGATCCGGGGGGGGAAAGTCTAAGGACAAAAGCGGCCATATTTGGGGAAAGTATGCGCCGGAAATCAACAAAATCACATCATAAAAACTTAACCTAACCTAGCATAAACTGACCTGACCTAGCCTGACCTAGCCGGGGGAACTGCGCCTCCCCCCTGGACCCCCCCAGGACACTATTCCAACGTAACCAAACCTAACCTAGACCCCCTAACATAACCTAACCTAACATTGTATTGTGAGTTTAATATCAACGAGCGATCATTAAAACCTTGACAAACACTTAAGTACTCTATCTGTGCTTCTCAAATAATGTTCACAATCGATTTGGAATTGTTCTTCAGATTTTCCAATTCAGTTCAATGCTGTTATTATTTTCTACATTAATTTATATATATATGGGTTGTTGTCACATACTTGATTATTATGTTTAAAGATACAGACCGTTAAAGAAAGAAAGTGAAAGATACAGACCGTTAAAAAAAGAAAGTGAAAGATAGAGACAGTTTAAGAAAGAAAATTAAAGATAGAGACAGTTTAAGAAAGAAAATTAAAGATAGAGACAGTTTAAGAAAGATAATGAAAGATAGAGACAGTTTAAGAAAGAAAATTAAAGATAGAGACAGCTTAAGAAAGAAAATTAAAGATAGAGGCAGTTTAAGAAAGATAATGAAAGATAGAGACCGTTAAAAAAAATTTAAAACTAGATCTAATTCATAAAAAGAAAAAATCAAAGATGGAGACAATTAAAAAAAAAAAATAATAATAATGTAATAATTAATCTTTGTAGGGTCGTCTGGAGGTCATTAATTAAGGGGGAATAAATTAATTACTAAGTGAGGTTACGGTAATAATTATCCTTGTGGGGTTGTCTTAGGGTCATTAATTAAGGTTTTAATTAATAACTTTGAGGAAGGGGAAGGAAAAAATATCAGAAAATTAGAGAAAAAACAATTATGAAGAAATGAATTCGTAAAAAGGAAAATTAATAAAAAAAAAAATATATGAAAAAAGAATGAAAGAAGGATTTTATATATACATGAAAATTAATTAAAAAAAAAAAAAAAAAAGAGTAATAATAATAATAATGAAGGAAGGAAAAGAATGAAATAAATGTATGAAGGAATTAGTGAATGGAATGAAAGAAGGAAAAATAGAAATAGAAGGAAGAATTACATACATGGAAACTAATAATGAATAATATAAATAAATAAGAGAATAGAATAGAGGAAGGATAATAAAGAAAGGAATAACGTAATAGAATGAAGAAAGGACGATAAACAAAATAATAATAATAATAATAATAAAGGAATATCTAAAGGAATGAGAAAATAGACTAAAGGAAAGAATTATACATTTTGAAATTTAATTAAAAGAAAGTAAATTAATATATAAAGAATAAAATAAAATAAAAAGATTCAAGGCGATGTAATGCATATGAGATTGATGTCCACACACACACTCTCTCTCTCTCTCTCTCTCTCTCTCTCTCTCTCTCTCTCTCTCTCTCTCTCTCTCTCTCTCTCTCTCTCTCTCTCTCTCTCTCTCTCTCTCTCTCTCTCTCTCTCTCTCTCTCTCTCTCTCTCTCTCTCTCTCTTATCAGCTGGTAGAGGATGCATGATCACAACTGCCCTAAATAGATAAAGGTTGTTTTTTTTTTGTTTTGTTTTTCATACCACGTGCGTTCAAGAATGTGTGTGTGTGTGTGTGTGTGTGTGTGTGTGTGTATATGTGTGTGTGTGTATGTGTGTGTGTGTGTGTGTGTGTGTGTGTGTGTGTGTGTGTGTGTGTGTGTGTGTCATGGAGAGATCTTGCAGCTCATTATAACCCGATGTATGGGTAAGACGCTGACCTTTCACACACACACACACGCACACACACACACACACACACACACACACACACACACACACACACA
>JAXIVD010002214.1:50000-64872 GCA_036785275.1 Cancer borealis
CCCCTGGCTACCCCTCACCCCTAGACCGCCTCAGGTAAATATACACATACATACATAACTGTGCGTGTGACCTCGAGAGCAAGATGGAACTAGATTACAGTCATGGTTTGGGAACGATAAGAGGATTACTGTGTATATTATCTGCAGGGTCTTCTCTCTGTGTGTCTGTCTTTCATTATACTTAGTAGTGGTAATTTGAGTTCTACTGGTGTTTGGGTAGTGTGTGTGTTTGTGTGGTGGTGGCTGGTAGGTATACGTGTGTGTGTGTGTGTGTGACATTTTACCAAGTTGTGTTATTGATATATATGGTATTTATGAAGACTTATTTAATTATCACTAACAAGTACTGATTTATGCCTGTCTGCCTGTCTGTTCGTTCGTTTGTTCGTCCTCTTTGAAATACACTCTTTTGAGACTGCAGATGAACCAACGAACGAACGAATTCACCAAAACAAAACACGCTCAATACATTTCATCATTCAACGCATTATTATCACACAAATAGAGTGATGTTCTCCTCCTCTTCTTCCTTCACTTAACACGCCTTCAATCCCGTGTTCGTGTTTACAGATATAAGCAAGTGTTCTCGCCTCAGTGGGGAAATGCAAGCTTCTCCCACGCCTCTAGCCGCCCTTCACCTGCCCGCCTCCCGCACGCTGCCTCTGAACCACGTCTAACTGCAATGACAGGTAAAGCAAGGCACAGTGTTGTAAGGTTAGGTTATGTATGTACGGTGAGGTGGTGTTGGTAGGTCTGTTTTGGTGTTGCATGTGTGTGTGTGTGTGTGTGTGTGTGTGTGTGTGTCAATAATTGTAGGTAAGTCCTCGTTTTCCTTTTGAAGTTGAATGGTGATGAAATGTTAACTATTCTATTTTGTCTCACATCCACTGCTATTACAACAACAACAACAACAATAATTACTACTATTACTACTATTAAAAACACTATTTGAAAAACCACCTCAATTTCTGTGTTTATCTTTTCTTTTCCATCAAGTGGGAAAAAAAAAGAGAGAGAGAGCGCATCCACTCCTTCCACCCTTTCTTCCACCCATTCATCCACCTATTCATCCACCCATTCATCCACCCATTCATCCACCCATTCATCCACCCATTCATCCACCCATTCTTCCTCCACAGGCGATGGTCTCCACAGCTACAGTTTCTCGCCTGGCCTGGCAAAAGGTTCCTTCCGCCCCCTCCACAGCGAGCCCCAGTGCGCCTCCCCTGGACACTGGGTCTTCAGGAACTTTGTGGGGAGTGGCGGGCCGAGGGGAAGCTGCCTCCCCTCCTCTGTCCTCAACCCCAACAAGGCTGTCTTCACCATCAACGCCACCTCCAGGGTCAGTGGGGTTGGGGGTTGGGGGTTTGGTAGTGTGTGTGTGGGGGGGGAGGTCAGTGGGGTTGGGGGAGTTTGGGGGTTTGGTATGAATATTTCTTGCTTTAATTACTTCTGTATCAAGCTTATTCCAGGCTTCTATGCTTCTATTTGGGAAGCTGTATTATTTTATGTCTCTCTTGCATGTAATCCTTTTCAGTTTGTTCTCGTGTCCTCTTGTTGTTCTGTCCTAACACACAAATAGATCATCACTATCAATGTTTTCCAGACCTTTTGAGGCTCTATATACTGCTATAAAATCTTCCTTATCTCTTCTTTTCTCAAGCGTTGTTAATTTCAGCCTCATAAGGTAAGTTTCTCAGGCTTGGAGCTGTTTTTGTAGCTGCTCTTTGTAATCCCTCAAGCTTGTTTATATCCTTCGTTTTATGTGGTGACTTAATTCTATTCCTAATGCTATGTTGTGTGAAATATCTTTAGGCAGGAAGATAAAACAACACTGATGTATCTTTTTCTCTCCCTTTATTTCTGCTTCTTAATTTACGCTGATCAGGACTGTTATCAAGGTACTGTGTGTCTCTCATTCCTCCTCCTTTACATCCTCTCCTCCTCCATCTTATCTCCCTTTCATTTATTCCTTCACTCCCTATACCATCTAACTTATTCTGTTTTATCCCTATGTTTCCCTTCCTCTAGTAAATGTTTTCTTCCCTGGTTCAATTTTTTTGTTTATTATATTGAATCCTTATTACTGACCAGCTTACTTTCAGGTGTTAAGATATTATTAATTAAGGTAAAACTGATGGTATTAATTATTGAGGAGATCTATAAATAAGGAAGCTGTAGTAGTAATTAAGGAAAGATAGAATGTATTAATTATTGAAGGTATCTATTGTGATCTAAATTACACACACACACACACACACACACACACACACACACACACACACACACACACACACCTTAACTCACACCCTCACACCCTCACAGATCCTGACAGCCAATGACATGTGTTCGCTGCTACTCGGTGAGGCGGAAGAAAAACTATGTGGAGGCTCAAGGAGACTCTCTGACTTCATCTCCTGTCCTGTCACTGCCCGCTACCTTGCTACCCTCACCCCTGATGCCACCACATGCTCAGAGGAGGTCATCACAGACTCACTCATCCCCCCAAGGTCATCCGGGCTGGAGGTCACGGATGGGAAGGGGTCAGTGGTGTTCAGCGGACGTGTGGTGAGTATAATAAGAAAGTCAATTGATGGGTGATGGGTGAGTTTAGGAAATTTTAGTAATAGACTCACATCTCAGTTTTACGGATGCCAGAAGCCTTTTTGTCCGTTAAAATGAGTTATCAGTGTATTTGTTTTATTTCTCTCTTAGATTTAGACAGAAGCAGGAGTGATGACATTACTATAAACAAACTAGAATGATAAATAACTTCACCTTCTTTATTCTTAACATCCATTTATTCACCACCACTTGTTCAGGTGAGTGTGGAGACCAGTGAGAATGGGAGTCAGATGTGTTCGCTGTGGCTGAAGGGTCTGCCGAGGGAGGCCGGGCAGGAGCAACGCTGGGTGGCTGTCTTAGAACCAATTGAGATAACACAAGCCAAGGTGAGTCTAAGGATGACAGACTGTAAGCTGGGTTTTGTACTTATATTATGACTATTTCTATTACTACTACTGCTACTATTGCTAACTACTTCTATTACTACTACTATTGCTAACTTCATCTACTACTACTACTATTGCTAACTACTTCTACTACTACTACTATTACTATTGCTACATAAACAGTAAGGTGTCTTTTATATGTATGTATGATCAGTATATATTTATTTTCATTATTATCTCTCTTATCTATTGTATCTCTCCTTCCTTTTCTATATTCTATTCTTCTTTTCAAATACTTCTCTCCTTCCTCTTCTACACATAATATATCTTCTTTATTATCTTTATCATCCTATTGTTTGGTATTCTTCACATCTCTCCTCCTCCTGCTTATGATGGTAACAATACTCTTCCTCCTCCTCCTCCTTCTTATTATGCTCACAATACTCTTCCTCTTCTTCACAGGCCACGGTGGACCTCAGCGGTGTCATCGTGGACAATGATGAAGCCTTCCGTACCCTCTTTGGCTTCCCGGACACAGTACTCATCAACCACTTAGAGAATATTCACAACCTCATCCCTAGTCTACAGCTTCCTAAGGCGTCTAACTCAACCTCTTCACCTCCATCAGTTCTGCCTCAAGTAAGTGTATTTTGAGACTGTATGTATGTATGTATGTTATTCAATTTATGTGTATGTGTGTATGTGTACGTAATTTTCTCCTTCACCCGTACAGGAGATTGAACAGCAGCAGTGTACAGGGATGAGTGTGTCGACCAGCAGTAGCTTCCCTCTGTGTGTGCAGCTGTGTCACCACCGCGCACAGCCACACGCACACACCTCACACTCAGCTGCACTCGATCTGGATATCTCGGTGAGTTAGGGTGTGTGGTGTTGTGGTGTTTGTTGAAGTGTGTTTGTATGTTGGTGTATTTTCTATTTTTTCTTGTATAGATTTTATTCTCTCATACTGTTTTTTTCTCTCTCTCTCTGTTTTATTTTCCCTCCCACACTGTTTTTTTCCTCTCTCTCTCCCATACTGTCTTTTCCTCTCTCCCATACTGTTTTTTCCTCTCTCTCCCATACTGTCTTTTCCTCTCTCTCCCATACTGTTTTTTCCTCTCTCTCTCTCACTGTTTTTCCTCTCTCTCATACTTTTTTCCTCTCATACTGTTTTTTCCTTTCCCACACTGTCTTTTCCTCTCTCTCACACTATCTTTCCCTCTCTCTCTCCTATTCTATCTTTTCCTCTCTCTCTTTCTCTCTCTCCTACACTCTCTACATCAAATATTCCAACACATTCACCTCCCATTATCAGCCTCAAAGATATAACATTCCCTCAGGTGTACAGGTGTAATTAGCCATCACCTTACCTTACAAACACCTGTATTATTGTATTATTATTGTATTATTGTATCTACAGGTCTTCTCCAACATCAGCGGCTTGGTGGTGCTGGACGGAACAGGAAACATCACTGACTACAACTATAATTTTACACGTTTACTGTTTGGCTATGGGCACGGAGAGCTGGAGGGACAGGTGAGAGAGAGAGAGAGAGAGAGAGAGAGAGAGAGAGAGAGAGAGAGAGAAAAAGAGAGAGAGATGATTAATTAAGTCTCCCAACCTAATCTAATTCCTTATATATATCCTCTACCTTACCTTACCTTGAGTCCGCTTCTCTACATGGTTGCATCTTTGTTATAATTCTGTTTTTTTTTTCTTTCTTTCTTTCTTTATTTATTTATTTATTTATTTATTTATTTATTTATTTATTTATTTATTTATTTATTTATTTATTTATTTATTTATTTCTCCCACAGAGTATCTCGCATATCATCCCCAGTTTCTATGAGGATATGGGACAGGTGCAGGACTTAGTGTGTGAGGATGAGGTGTCCATTGAGAGTTACTGGGAAGAGGAACAAGAGGAGGAGGACAAGAAGGAGGAGGACAAGAAGGAGGAGGACAAGAAGGAGGAGGAGGAGGAGGTAGAAGATGAGAATAAGGACAAGGATAAAGACACACAGAAGGAGAATGAGAAGGAAAAGGTAAGAATCAATGAAAGATAACAAGAATAAATGAGATTGCAAATATTGTTATTGTTTTTTTAATGTTATTTTTATACATATATCATTAATACTTTTTTTTTTATCTCTCTTATCTTGCTTTATTTCTTACCTATAAACACTGTGTGGCTTGTATCATTTTTTTTTATCTCTCTCTCTCTCTATCTCTATCTCTTTTTATTTTCAGGGAGAGAGACATAGCAAGTCGCCACTCCACACCATCAACCAATACAACAATAAGCTCACCACTACCACCACTACCGCTGCCACCACAATCACCACTACCACAGCCACAGTACCACACACTCAAGCCATGAGGGACATCACTAACTCACTCAATGCAATAGAACTCAAGCCTCAACAGCAGGTAAGAAGATTAGATTAGGTTAAGTAGTCTATGTGGTGTCTATAAAAGTATCTATTTTCTTATTAATTCATTTATTTATCCTCCTGTTTGAATAAGACATAAATGAAGTTAACAGGATAATACAACAGTTCATTATTTATTAGTATTATGACCACTACTGTTTGTCTGTTTGTATGTCATGGATATATAGATCACACATTGTATTATCATTGTATCACCATTATATCACCTCCACCAGTGTCTATACAATACATGGGTGGAAGACAAGGGTAAGGAGGAGAACAAGATACTAGTAGGAGGGAATGTGATTACCTCCACGCCGGCCTCCAAGCGCTGTGTCTCCACCAAGCCTTCTGTTGGACCCATTGAACAAGGCACTTTCTTTGGGGTGGGGAGGCACAAAGATGGCTCGGACCTTAGTAAGTATACCTATGTTTAATGATGATGATGATGATGATGATGATGAATGGTTGATTCATGTAGAGATGTGCGACCCAAGAGGTGAAAATGTATAGAAATTGATGAGGTTGAAAAATGTATGATAGCAATGATAGGTAATAATAGTTATGTGTGTGTGTGTGTGTGTGTGTGTTTCAAGTACGTACATAGGAGGAGTACAGTAGTGTGTGTGCGCGTGTGCGCGTGTGTGTGTGTGTGTGTGTAATGTTTCTCCCATGTATTTCAGAACTTATCTACCAAATTCGCCGTGTGGTTATGGAAATGGGGGAGGAGGAGCTCAAGGAAGTGGAGTGTAATGGTGGAGGAGGAGATGAAACAACCTATTACTACATGTGGATTTTGAATGACAAGGATGGATTAGTGGATGATGTTCCTTCCACGCTGGACCTCACCCGCACGTCCCTCCACGACACCACGGAACTGTCTCTTGGCCATGTGGGTGGATGTGTGATGCTTGTTTTGCTTCTCTGTTCTGTTTGTTCTGCTCATTCTGCTTCTCTGTTCTGCTTGTTCTACTCATCTGTTCTGCTGCTGTCACCATTGTTATTATTGTTATCACTGGTATTCTTTTTTTAGTATTGCCATTACTATTCTATCGTTATGTTCATTTATTTATATACGTACATGTAGTTTTATCATTGTCATTGCAGTCGTTTCATTTATTTTACTCAATCTTGTCCTCTTTCTCTTACCATTCGTTTCATTTATTATATTCAATCTAATCCTCTTATACTCCGACCATTGTTCTCATGATAAGGATAACTAATCATAATGGTAACTATGAAATATGAATACAAGTTATCACTCACCCTTCACAGATTTTGTCCATTAAAATGATGTCTATATAACCAAAGTAGGAGTGTATATACAGTAACAAAATATAAGTGTGCCGTAAATACCCGAACACATTTAAAAGCTAATAAATAAACCTCTCACCCCCCCGCCCCCTAGGCCATTACACGTGAGGCCCGGGAGCAGCAGCAGAAGCAGCAGGACCGACAACGCAAACAGAACACCAAGAAGGACCAGGTGGAGGAGGAGGAGGAGGAGGAGCTGGGTGATGAGACAATGGACTCCTCTTACTGCCCCTCCATCACCTCGTCCTCGGAGTGTGGTGGTGAGCGGGAACACAGTCACACTTGTACGGATGGCAGCTCAGGGGCCGAGTACTCCCTCAACCACTCACGCCGGGGGGGACGGCACTCATCCTCATCCGTGAGTGATAGGCAGGGTCATCCGTTTTGTGTGTGTGTGTTTTATTTTTATTTATTTATTTATTTATTTTTATTTATTTTTTTTTTTTTCTTTCTTTCTTTCTGGGGAGTGGGTAGTTTCATTTTTATTTATTTATTGATTGATTTGTTTATTTTATTTTATTTATTTATTTTTTTTTTTTACCAAGTTGTTTCTGCTTTTTATTTGTTTATTTATTCATTTATTTTTTCAGTTTTTTTATTTTATTTTATTTATTTATTTATTTATTTATTTATTTATTTATTTATTTTATTTTTATTTATTTATTTATTTATTTTTATTTTTTGGTGTGTATGTGTTTATTTTAGTACGTACATGTTTGTGGGGATAGATGAAGGACTAATGAAGTGTGTATGTATAGATGTATGTATATATGTATGTATGTGTGTGTATGTATATGTGTATGTGCATTCCTACAGGTGCCTGAGGGGGAGGAGGTGGTACAGGAGGAGGGAGAGTTTAGTCAACATTATGAGATCCTTAAGCAAATCGGGAAAGGTGCGTTTGGGTGCGTCAAGTTGAGCTACCGATACTCCGATGGTCTGCTGGTGAGTGTCTTATATCCCTTCTTCACCTATAGTTCCTTTGTCAATAACTTAAATACATTACACTCACATATACACTTAGATTTTCTTTATATATGTTTTTTCTGTATAATTTAAGTATATTACACTCAAACACACTTAGATTTCCTTCCTACATGATTTTTCTGTATAATTCAAGTACATTTCACTCTCAAACACACTTAGATTTCCTTCCTACACGATTTTTCCATATAATTCAAGTACATTCCACTCACACACACCTGGATTTCCGTCATTAACCTGGTGTTCTCGGTGCCTCAGGTGGTGACTAAGTTTATCAAGAAGAACAAGGTGTACCGAGACAGCTGGGTGGATGATCTTCTGCTGGGCCGACGTGTGCCTCTAGAAGTGTCTCTCCTTATGAGTCTTGACCATCCTAATATTGTAAGTATCAGGCTATCTTATCTTATCTTATCTCTTTATGTTTTGGTTCATGGGGTATTTTTCCTTCCCTCAATAATGTGTGTTTTTATGTGTGTGTTTGTGTGTGTGTTTTAACTTTTGTTTCCTCTCCCCGACAGGTCACGGTGCTGGATGTGTTTGAGAACGATGGTTATTTCCAGTTGGTGATGGAAAAACTGGGGTCTGGAATGGATCTTTTTGAGTTTATTGATCGTAACCCGAGACTCGATGAACCTCTGGCAGCGCACATCTTCCGACAGGTGTGTGTGTGTGTGTGTGTTTATTGTTTATCGTTATTTGTAGTGTAATAGTAACTTCTTTCTAACTTCAAATACTTTCCTCTATATCTAGCTTACATTCCCTCTGTTCCTCCTTTCTTCTCACCTCCTAAGTTTGAAATCATTACTATTTGCTCTCTTTACTCCTCTCACATCCCTTTCCTTTCCTTTCCTTGTTCTAAGACTAATAATTACGCAGTAAAATTAAACCGTATCTTTTTTTCCAAAACATAATTTTCCTCCTCATTTTTTTGAAAGCTATTGAAGATATTGGAGATTTCATTGCAGCATCGGATAGACCTAATTAAACTCTACAACTGTCATTATGAATATTAGTTCCAAGACTAAGACTTTCTCTTTTCACATCTTTCTCCTTCCCTTCACCAATTCCCCCATGCAGGTTGTGGCAGCCCTCATGTACCTCCACTCACTCAACATCGTGCATCGCGACGTCAAGGATGAGAATGTAATCATGGACAACCAGTTTCACGTGAAGCTCATTGACTTTGGCTCCTCGGCGTTCACCATGCCCGGGAAGGAGTTCTCTCAGTTTGCCGGCACTGTGGAGTACTGTAGCCCAGAGGTGCTCATGGGAAACAAGTGAGTGTGAGGGAAAGTGTGTATGGGTGTGTGTTGTGTTGTTTTTATGACCTCTTGCTACTGTTCATCATCCCTTTATTTACGATTTTTTTCCTGTTCATAATCCCTTTCTTCTATTCCTTTCCCTCTTATAATACCTCTTTCCTAACCTGTAACCTCTCTCCTTTCCCCTCAATAATCGTGTTTCCTCCCTCTCTATAACCCTTCCCTTGCCCTAACACAGGTACACTGGCTATGAGGTGGAGGTGTGGTCTCTCGGAGTGACTCTCTACACCTTGATGTATTGGAAGAATCCTTTTTATGATGTGAACGAGACTATCAAGGGTGTTCTTCACCTTCCCTATGAACACTCCACAGGTAAGGGCACCAGGTCCTCCTCCCTCAGTAGCAGTAGTAGTAGTAGTAGTAGTAGTAGTAGTAGTCAGTTCCTGTTATATGTTTTCTTAATCCTCTTCTTATGGTATTAATTTATTTATTTGTGTGCCTAAAACTGCCTTATCTCTTCTCTTATTTCCCATTCTTTCATTGCCTTTTTAAATTGTATCATAACAGATTAAGATAGGAAACTTAAACATCTTCTTTCAACACCATATCCAAACAACAGAAGATAATGTATGTATTTGTATGTATAATTAATGATAAAATGATAATCACCTTCCACATCACCTTCAAACTTTCTTCTCTCTCTCCGCAGAACTAACCTCCCTCCTGAAGGGGATGATGGAGAAGGACGTCAACACTCGCTTCACACTGTCACAGGTCGAGGAACACCCATGGACGCAGATTCCTTGTAACCCGGAGAATTACACCTTCCATCATGTAGTGCACTGCTGTAAGAACCTCTATTTATATACCCTACATAATGTATCAATTCTGTATCACTGCCATATATACCAACGCTGTTTTAATGTGTATATCCTACTGTGATTATGTACTTCTTCATCCTTTCAAATCAGGGAATATAGACAGGATAACCTAACTATGTACTTACTCGTAAACCTAACTTTCATTCTCTCTCTCCCTCTGCCTCTCATCTACAGCTAAGAGGGAGCGTAACCCCAAGCACTACCTCACAGAGTACTTGCCGAGTGTAGAGGACGCCTCCGCCTCGTTCTCCTCCTCCCGCAGCTTCCTAGACGAGGAGAAGCATCCTTACCACATGCTGTACACCCCTCCTCCTTTACCAACACGCCGGGCAAACTCAGCCACAACCCCACGCTGCCCAAGCCATCCAAGCAAGAAGTGAATATGTTCTACCAACTTTGAGTATAGAAAAATTTACTCTATATCACTCCAGGAAGTCCTATTATACTTTTTTTTTTTTCCTCATCTCTTTTCTCAGCGTATGTTATTAAAAAAAACTATTTCTTCTCCAGCCGTGATAGGTTATGGTCCGCCACACCACTCAGTGCCTGCCCAGTGCCAACAGCAGGTGACCCCGAGAGAAGTCATACCCCAAGTGTGACCTCCTCCTCCACCCACTCCAGAGCCTCCACCACACACTCCCTCTCCTCCATTAGGCAAGTCACCCTCCACCTAACAATGATTTAGTTACATGTTTAATTCTGTCCAGCTTACTAATGCAAGAGTTAACCCAAGAATATTCACTCATCCCTTTCACTGGTAAACTCAGGAACTCATTACTTTTTTGTCTTTCCACCTTCTAAGTAACTGTACACCTCCACCCTGACTACCTATATATATAAGATGTCAAATATAGGTGATTGGTACAAAGTGGAAGTGGTAATTACTTCAGCAACGCAGGTATATAAGGAGAAAATTACCTTGTATCTTCTATTTGCATCTTCACCTTGATTATGACATGCTAGATGGAGGTATTGATAATGTACTCATAACTTTACACACAGTTGTTAGTCCGTATGTTGGTGTGTGTGAATGGTGCAAGAATGAATGAGTGTGTGTGTGTGTGTTTTAGAGGTGATAAGGGATTAATATATACAAGCGTAATTCAGGTATTTTTGACATTTTGAATTACTGTTTGTCTTTAGCCTTGTAAGTTTGAATCAGTTAAGAGATCAAGACGGAAATAGGAAAAAAAAAAAAAAAGTAGAAATTATCCCAGAAAACCATAAATAAGTCTTCATGTAGTGATGTTTCTCTCTCCCATTTTCCCCTTATCCTTTCCCCTTCAGGAGTACCATCACAGTGGACTCTGCCTCCTTCTCTGCTTGCTCCCCTCACTCCACCTGCTCCCCTTCCTCCTCCTCCTCCTCCTCCACCTCCTCTCCTTCCACCACTCCCACCACTGCCACTGCCTCGGACTGGGCCAACACTCAACTCAAGTCCAACTGTGCCTCTTCCACTTGTCAAGATTCCTCCACTCCTCTATCTGACTCCACCCCGAGCTCAGGTAAGGTGGAGAGGTGGTTTAGTTAGTCAGTCAGTCAGTCAGTGCATCAGTCATGGTTGTTTGTGTGGTAAGTAGGGACTGTGTGTGTATGTTTGTGTATGTGTGTGTGTGTGTGTGTGTGTTGGAGGATAGAGAGTATGTGTGTGTTTATTTTTTTTTTTAGTGTTTTGTTAATGTGTTGTGTTGTGTTGCGTTGCGTTGTGTTGCGTTGCGTTGTGTTGTGTTGTGTGAGGCTGTCTTGAAGTAATATGTTAGACGAGGGTGTTAGTGAAAAGTTCCCTTGTGTTATGCATTCTAACCTTGTACTTAATTACTATAGAACATCATCTTCACTGGTACTAGAACATCAATACTTACTTAATGGCAGGACAGTCAGCACAAACCAAAACTTCTCTCGGGTCTTAGTGATCATTGTAACTCTTCTATCATTTCCTCGAGTGATCTGTCAACGCTTCAGTTCCAAGCTGGTCTTCCTCTCTTGGTTATCTTGGCATCATTTTCTCAGTGTTTCAGTAGCTAAGGTATGATAAGGAGTGTTTAGGTATCTGAGTGCTGGTTATTGGTGTGTACTCTGTGGCTTCTTCCCTCTCATAGCCTGATTTCTATCCCTTACCCTGCAAAGTGATGGTGTTTTGATGTATCTTTTTGTGTTATCTTAATGCCCTGTAGTGTTGTGATGTATTTGTTGGTTATATGTTTTTTTTTTTTTTTTTTTTTTTTTTTTTTTTTTTTTTTTTTTTTTTTTTTTCCCAGAATACAAAAAAAAATTGAATTGAGCAGTTTTTTTTATGTATGTTTATTTATTTATTTTATTTATTTATTTTATTAATTTATTTTTATTTTATTTTTTTATGAAGTATTGATCCCATGATTTGTGTTTTTTTTTGTATGTATGTATAGTTACATTATGCCATCCATCTTCTGTCATGTTCTTTTCACCACCAAATATCACTTACCTTTTCCTTATATTCACATACAAATATTACTTATCAATATCATCACCTAAATAGTACAAGTGTTATGTATACTTTAAAAAAATATATACATACATACACATACATACATAGTAAAAAAAACAACAACAAAAAACACTAATCCCTATCATACACACAAACCTCATATATTTATTTTATTGTATGTGGAGTGTGTATATATATGTACGTGTATGTATGTATGTATGTTCTATGTACGTACGTAGTGTTTATCATACATATAGTTTGTTTACCTCCCTTGCACTTCCCTGACTAGTCGTTCCCAGCACCTAATTATCCACCTTATTTATGATCATACATTACGTTTTCTTTTTACTTACATTAGGACAACTGTAGCTGAGAGGGAGAATGAGAGGGAAGGAGAGGTGAGTGGGATGTCTCATATTTTACTAATTTTTTTTTATTTCTTCTCTCAGTTTTTCATTTTTTTATCCAATTTTGTGGTTCGTTATCATGTGTGTTCATTTATATTCACCTTTCCGTCCCGTTTGTTTGTTTGTTTGTCTGTTTCTTGGTATGGGTCACGTGTATTTTGAGAATTGTCAGCAAGTCACGTTTATATGGGAGATATGCACAAGTAATGTTGGTGGTGGTGGTGGTGGTAATAATAATAGTAGTAGTAGTAGTAGTATAGTAATTCTGTCATTTCACTATTACTATTATGTATTTTCAACTAAGGAAGTATTAAATCATGTATATTAATCTATAGATATGAAGGAACTAATTTTACTCATCATTACAATACTGGATATCACTCTAGCAACATTTCCATTACTAACACATTTCTCAATACAAATGCACATCGTTTTAATTCAATCTACAACACCACATCATTCCTCTCCTAGATTCAGCAGGCAGCCACAACACCCTTGACCACTGCCCCTTGAGCCCCTCCCCCCCCGGCTCATGTCACCACCACCACCACAGCCACAGCTCCGGTAGGGTGGCAGGGGAAGGGGAGAGGCACCACCGTCATGGGTCATCGAGTTGTGAGGAGGGTCAAGAGGCGCCACACTTGACAAGGGAAGTCAGCTGCTGCTCGGAGGATAAACACACCACCTGCCAGGAAAGTTCTTCAGATTTCTCATCATTTTCACGTAGAAGGAGAACCAAACTGGATTTCCTCACTTCCCTCTTCTCTTATTCCTCCTCCTCTTCGTCCTCTTCCTCCTCTTCCTCCTCCTCTTCCTCCTCTTCCTCTACGTCATTGTCTTGCTACTCTTCCTCTAACTCGTCCTTAGAAGCCAGCCCACAGAAGTGTCCTAAACCATTGTCAAACTCTGCTTTCAATAGCGATGCGTTATTTTACAGCGAACCGTTCTCATTTAGTGACCTGCTGACCCTCTCTGACCTTGACCTGATGGAGGGAGTCCTTCCACACCCCTGTGACCCCATTTGGGATGACAGCATTCCTGACAGTCCATAGTGACCTGATCTTGAACTGAGTCTTAGTTGCCATACAGGGTTGTACTGCACTGCATTTTCCTGTACCTGTTATGTATGTAACTTTCGATGTTTTTTTTTTTTTTTCGCCCCTTCTCGTGTACCGTCACCTGGTGTGTATTTTCCCCTTCCTCCCGTATTGTACATAATTTGTATTCACCGTTTGACAGATGTTGTAACGCTCTCGCCTCAGACAGGGAATTCAGGCATTATTTTTGTATGGGAGTTTAAAGATATTGTTCTTGTATGCATTTATGTATTAGTAAATGAGGAAAAAGAAGCCTCACTAACATTAAGGAAAGAAACTTTGATATGAGTGAGAAGGGAAGTTGAAGAGCACTACTGGGGAGTGTTCTGAGGTTGAGGATTCATGAACTACCGGCTACACCATCATAACGTTGCCTTTTAGTGCAAAACATCCTTCAATGATCAGATTATTTCCACATTATTGTCCTTATTTTCCTTGCAAGTCATAATGAGTGAACGTGTTAGGGCTTGTGTCTTCTGATTTCATATTCACAGCTAGTTATAAAATGCCACAGTGTGTATGTAGTATGCTGTGTGTGTACATCTACCTTGAGGTTGTGTGGAATATATATATACTTAGTTTGAACATTTATCATTTGGTGGACAAAGGAATGATTGAATTCATCACAAATAGTTTTTTAAGTTGTTCAAAATGCAGTGCCACAAACTTAGTAATACTTGTATAAATACTTATAGACACAGAATACTATATGTACCACTAGAAAAAAAGAGTTTATTGTTAGATATAAAAAAAAGGTTAAATGGAGTACGAGAATGCCGGTTAAGTCTTGCGTATATATTATAGTTTTTGAGTCTGTAGTTCATGCAAGACTCAGTAACATGTGTAGCATTAAGTGGAAGAATGACATCAAAGTGTACACATCAAACTCACACTTAATACACTTCACCATAAGCTCGACACAATCACTCACCATGCCTGTCACCTTCCCACCACCACCACCCCATCACCTTCCCCTCACCATCACCTTAGTACACTCTCCCTTGTATGAGCTGTGTTGAGGTGCTCCCCTCCTCCCCCCCCCCCATCACCTCACCATCCACACGCCACATTGGTACAGT
>JAXIVD010002215.1:5000-30000 GCA_036785275.1 Cancer borealis
TACTGAATAATGTGCGTACACTCCTAATAAATTACATGTAAGTGAACCTAAGTGTTAAGTAAGATTTATTCGCAAATTTATCGTTTAAGTGAAGTGTGACGAACATTAGAACCGGTTTGAGATTTATCTGTAGATGCGCAGAAAAAGAGTCGTCTTTGTCCATCCCTCACTAGCTTTCACTGACGCTTGACCATCTTCACACGCAAGCCAGGGAGAACCAAAGGTACTATAGAAACATTTTTCTTTAGTGGTTACAAATCAGCTTCCAGATAATCCACTATCCTTAGCTCGGCCCTGCGAATCAGTGCTTACAAACTGTAGCTCAGAGGGAAGACTACATTAAATTTGGAGCAACACGTGGTTTTAATTGTTACGTATAGTAAGAATTAAGTTTGAAACACCAGATATTGGACCACAAAAAATTATAAATAAGTCAATAAATAAATAACATTTTTAAAGAAATATTCACCAGCTTTGAATCCGAACAACCTAACTTTATTCAACTCAATATACGGAATTTTTATTTAAATATTTGAACGTCCTTCAACTACTATCACATGTTGTTCCATCAGCAAACCACACTCACTCCAGCATAGCTTGTGTGACTGCAGCTGCTATTCATGGTATGACCCAGTCGTCATTCATTCCTGTTATCTTTTATCTGAGAGAGAGAGAGAGAGAGAGAGAGAGAGAGAGAGAGAGAGAGAGAGAGAGAGAGAGAGAGAGAGAGAGAGAGAGAGAGAGAGAGAGAGAGAGAGAGAGAGAGAGAGAGAGAGAGAGAGAGAGAGAGAGAGAGAGAGTCTTTGTTGGTAGTGTAGTACATAATTATACACTGAGCGAATTGATAGAGAAAGACACTACAAGGTCTTTGACAGGGTTTAACAGTGTTTAATAGCAGGCCATAGACTACGAGCAGGCTAATCCTAATAACATTTAGCATACCATGGTGTTATAAATGCACTATTAACGAACATTGGGGTAAATCCACCCATGAACTTCACTCAGCTTGTGTAAACCTTTATTTTGATTTCGATAATATAGAGGAAATGACGAATATGAAGTAAATACAGCACTGTTCTCACACAAACACACACACACACACACACACACACACACACACACACACAGGTGAACTATGTAAATGCACACACATACAGACACACATGAACAATGATCAAAATAACCTTCTAGTCACACATGTATGATAATGCTTTAGGACCCACACTTTCCTATACAACAGATTTTGGAGAAACTTTATTTTTTTTGTCCCCTTTATTTTACAAGGAAGTGTGAAAAAGCATTTCCCACGTCTACTACTACAGAGCTAATATAACTAGCTTATTTTTGTTTTCAACAAAGTTCTCTCTCTCTCTCTCTCTCTCTCCCTCTCCTAGCATGAAGCCAAACGCCACCTACTGAGTGAGAGGGAAAGGAACACGTGAAGGGGGAGGGAGAGGAGTACGTGAAGGGGGAGGGAGAGTAGGAGGGGCCTTAGCAGCACGTGAAGGAGGAGGGAGGGAGGGGCTTGCGGCAATAGTCAACACGAGCTGCTTCCCTTCTCGGCCACTCGACATGTCGCCTCACACAGACCCTTCACTTGGTTTGACCTTGGATACGAAGGTTCCAGGTTACTCAGCGAATGGCATGGAAGGGTGGAGGTATCTAATGCCTACCTGTACCGCCCAGCACTAAGGTAAAGCATTCACCTCCATCCCCAGTTGTATTTTGTCCGGTAGTTAAGGTGTGTAGGTAATGACCATTCGTGGGGAGTGTTGTGTTATTTGGTTTTGATATGCCATTTTGCCATGATTCTGCTGATATCTGTGACCTAGATGAAGAAACAACATTCTCTAGCAGCCAGTTATCATCACCTGCCTCAGTGCACGGTGGTAAAGGGTGGCTGGCTTACACACCACTGCAGTTTAGAGTCAAGTTCTTGTTTGTTACCCAACGCTCAGTCCGTGCTGGGTAAGCTTTGACCACCTGGGATTTACTATTTTAATATACGTTATGCAGTATGAACCTAGAAGCAAAGCAGTGTATTATTTCTGCGACTTATTACATGAGTGTTCAGCTAATTGTTATGGGTGTTTTAGTGTTCGTAACATTATATACTTAACTGTTTTATACGTAATTGTCCTTATAATTTTTCTGTTCTACCTAACCTAAATTTTGTGGCAGTTAGGGTATTGTATGTAGAAGTTTAGGTAGGTTCAAGAAGTTTTGTAGTAATAACATATAATAACTTAGTATATGACTTTAGCAACCCAAAACACCCATCAGAATTGTGTAGTAAGGAACGACAATACAATGATATTCAAAACAAGTGAGTATTTGGTGCAGTTTTTTTTAGAGAAGAATGGGTACAAGCAAAGCATTAGAGAATGTCAGTGGAGGTCAAACAAAGTGCATTAGAGTGGTTTGGGCACAGAAAAAAAGAAACTGTATCAGTGAAATGAGTGTTAATGGACGACCACCTATAATCAGGAAAAACAGAGCGAAGTGAATACCAAAAGCTAATATGAAAAAGTGAGAATATATCGTTTTGACAAATATATTTCTAGGCTCAACCAATATATGCAGTGTGTGTTGTGTGTGGGAGAATTTCATCAGACTTGCCGAGTCAATATTGATATCAGTTTTGTTGTGTCGGTATTGATTGTGGGATTTGTTGAGTCAGTTTTGTCTGCAAGTACGACCATATACATTAACAATGAAATTAAATACTTCAGAATTAGCTGACCATTGGTGATGGTCATGCTAAGTATGCACAGAATTGTGATTACTCAAGTAGTACATAAACAAATGTTCATTATGCAAGTGATGTTTTATACATTAGCATCACTCTAAGAGGGTGGGTGCAGCATTGGTGATAAATTTAATGTGGCACATGTAATCACTTGAATGCCCCTTATATTTGAAATTTGTTCTTAGGCGCAGGAAACCGTAGTCAGGTTTTATTGTCCTGGTGTGGCACATGTGACTTTTTATATTTTTTTGTTTCATTTACTCACTTGGTAAGCTACACTTAGATCTTTAGTCAAGTCAGGAATGGATTAAGCAAAGTAGGGTGATTTAGAATTTGCAGGTACATCAGTCCACCAAAAATTAAAAGCAGTCATAACTGATTTAAGAGTTTTGTGCAAATGTCAAAAAGAAACTCAGTGCAGTTGAGGGAGTGAATTCTTTTAAAGAAATGGGGAGGAATTACTCGACTTTATTTATTTAGGAATTCAGATATGTTTTGAAATTTTAGGAAAGGAAGATAGGGTCATGACATTGAGTACAATATAATCAAATGCTTTACAAATTTCCTAGCTTTTGAGCTATGCAGTACTTGAGATTTTCATATTTTAGTTTGTGAGATATGATCCTACTATGTGAATGAGGCTTGTGGTAGTGGAACACAACCAGCATTGCTACCCTCTATGTTCACTACTTTGTGATGGTGTTTCCATTATTATGTCAGTGCAAGTTAGAACTAGATTGGCAACTTTATCTTTCTCCTTTCAACTTTCACGGCTAAAAAGGATGACTATACCATATCTCTAGTCTTCACTCACAATTTTTAAGGATTTTATTGGCTTAAGCTGAGTAACTGAAGTCATTGAAAAGGCAGGATGTCAATGAAAATGGCAATGATAACAATGTGGCCCTATGCATCTATGCGGAGCATGCAGCATCGTATGGTACAGCACAAAAATTATGGTACGATGTGATTGTAATTAGGGTAAAAATACCATACGATATTACAGTACAAAATAATTTTCAAAGTATGGCACAATACAAAGTTATGAATTAATTTTTCCGTGCCATTTTTTGTCTTTTTTGTAACAAGCTACACTTGCATGTAGGCTGAAGGGTGAGGCTGCTTACTGTCTCGCTTCTCCCACCATACCTGAGGAGAGGTCAGGGTGGTAGCGACGATAATTAATCCATGCGATGTTGACCTGAAGCCTGACTTCAGGGGTCACTTATCTATAGGAAAGTGTGGTTATGAGGGTGTAGGCCTGTGGAGACCCATCACAGCTCTCCTAAAGGAGTCTGAGTTGACCTAGCTACCAGCAAGTACAAAATTACAATACGATATCTTGTCTTACTGGTATGGTAGCTACAAGTTACACAGTTACAGTTTCGGTACAAAGATACGATACTGAATTTTTTCTTTGATACGAATTACAATAAATTAATAGTACCTCACCTTACTTCATGCACTGATACAGAGCCATAGTAGTCTTCCCAATCCTCAGATATCCACCCACCTTTTTTTCTATCTTATTGGGGGCCGGGTGACTATGTAGTACAGTGCTCGGCTCATGCCCTGAAGATTGTGAGTTTGATCCTGGCTCACAGCAGCTTCTTGGTGAGAGGGTAGTGCTCTCGCTAACCCTAGCAGAACTATATAGTCTATAGCTACCTAGTTTGAGGTGATTATTTAATCACCTCTTAATCTCTCTTGCAGGAAATATATTCTGGGTAACCTTAAAATGTAGCATGTTAGATAGGTAGTGATGGGGGAAATAAATGGGGAAAACCAGGTGAGGTGTTCACTTTGTAGTACAGTAATTTATATTGTTTTAGTGGTTCATACTTTGCAAGTTTTTAGTATGCTACACACTTTCAACCATCTTCTCACTAAGAAGGTGACCGTACTGCACTTTAACTTATACTTTGGATATGAATGTATTATTTCACTGATTAGTTTTACCACAACTTATGGGTTTTTTTGTTATTTTTTCCAGGAACTGAAGGAGTCTTGGTGTTTAAAATGGAAGAAGAAAAGTTAGCTGCTAACCATTCAAGAGTACAATTAGATTAAAAAGTCATTTGATAGGGAGGTATTTTTAGATTATGAAGTTGCATTAATGTGACCTTGGGAGTTCAAAAAGAGCATTACATTGTACGGATTGCTACCAAAGATTATCCAAATTAGATTATGTAGAACAGAAAATAAGCTTCAGAAAGACTTAATAATTAACATAGTGCGAATGAGTGCATGTGGAATGTGTGTGTAGCAAGTGTACATGCATGTGTGTGGTTGTGTGATATGGTTGGGCTTGGGTGGTATGCCTGGTTAGCAGTTTGCCTCCTTTGGTGGATATTTTCTGTGGAGGTGACTGCTCTGCTGCCCGATGACCTGCTCACCACTACAGTGCTTATGACATTGCAGTACTCCTTCATGCTGCTCTTTATCATCTCTGCAGCACATCTGTACCACAACCTGCTCCCACACCCTGCCCGGGGACTCATTGGCAAGGTGCTCTCATGAATGTGGACTTTTTAAAGGATTTATTACGTACAACTGAAATCCACAAAACTGTGAAACTGGAAAAATAATATATGAAACAAATGAATAGCATAGCTGATGAGCAGTCTTCAAATTAACTGAAAGGAAAATATCCACACCTAGCATGGTGGTGTCTATGGCAGGAGTGCTTGTTGCCCTGGCAGTAGTGGCAGGGCATGTGTGGGTTGTATACATTACTGCTCCTCAACTCTTACCTCCTGATGCCTGGCTCATCACAGCCCTTGACCTGCTAGCTCACTGGGCACTGGTGTGGGAAATCACTGCCTTCTGTACTTTCCTTAATGAAGTGGAAATAAAAGGAACTAGTGGTGGATTTGTGACCGAGTTGAGAAACAGATGGATATAGTGCATCAATGAAGTGCCACTAGTACATTGTAACGGAAAAGTAAACTGATTTATTTCTGTTAATGTTAATGAAAATAAACTTTACAATGACCTTTTGTTTGGAGGTCTGTTAACTGGTTTCAATTATGGAAAGGAGAAGTGGAACTGAAAACAGTCTACACTCTGGCATAAAGTTGCATGCTCTTAATGTGATGAAACCAGCTGTTAACATTAGTACCATGGACAACTCAACTCCTAGGGAGAATATTGACAGTCGTGGCATTGCCAGGACTGAAAAGACAGATCATTCCAAAGCAGACTCGCACTCTTCATCCGAGGAAGGAGATTACATATCTTGCGCTAATTCAGTAGTGCCTGAGGAAGGTGGTAGCCGTCCTTCCCCGGCTGTGCCACTTGAGCCCAATTGTTATGTGAAAATGAGTGCAAATATGGCCAGCAAACTCAATCAAATGCGTGAATCTAGGGAGAGTTTGGATGACAATACAGAAAACAGTTGTGAAGATATGGCAGATGAATTGAATGAACAACCTCTCTTGGACCCTGACACCCAGAGTTCCACAAGCAGGTTGCCTTCACAAAAGCCTTTATTGCGCCAAGTGTTTCCATGCATCTCTTGCCTTCCATTTGAGAACAATATTGTGTTCTGCTTTGTTCTCTCTGTTTGGGATAATATAGTTGGACCTCAGACTGTTAATGTTTGGAAAAGAAAATCATTTCCTACCCAAAAAACCTTTGATGATTTGTTTGAGGGAGAAGTGGAAGTTGGTGAAGATCTCACAAATGTGAGGAGAGCAAGCATTCAGACACTACTGGGTATGGAGACAACATATCAAAGTACTCCCACCTCAGTAGATGGGAGCTGGCCAGATAAACATAATGAGGCTAGAATGAAATCCAGAAGGTACAGCAGCACCTCAAATGACTCTGATATATATTCCTCCACGGAACAAGAATGGAAATCTTCTGGAAAACGTATTGCAAAGTTATTAAGTAGTACTAGACGGTTGTCGTCTCCAAAGTCAAACAAGGATAAAGATGGAAGGCTTTCGAGCAGTGCTGAAGTATTCTGTGAAAATTTTGGAAATGACATTTTGATGCAGTCCCTTAGTGCTATCAAGGATAAACCAAAGACAATACAAAGGGAACGTACGCTGTCAAGATCTGAAGATTCTCAAGATGAGTGTACTCTGCCTGAACCTGGAGAAGAGGAGCAAGACCCTCATGCTGACCAAGCAAAGAACTTCACTGACACTGAAGGAGATCTAGAAGGACAAGGTATTTCCAAAGTTTTAATATATATATATATATATATATATATATATATATATATATATATATATATATATATATATATGTGTGTGTGTGTGTGTGCATATATACCCACACACACATACATTAATGTAATTTTGTTGTGGGTTAAATAGTTTTCCTCAACATTTTTTATTGATGTTGAAGGCAGTTATTTATGTAATACACAGATTCATATATTTAGAACAGTGATACATTGTTTCAATTGTACTATTTTGGGGGAAATTTGCAGAATTTGGTAGCAAGTGGGTTTATGGACGCAGCAGGCTGAGAGTGGGCACTGTGGTGTGGTACGTGACTGTGCATAGTGTTGGGGTAGGACAGGTAGGCCCAGCCTCCAAGAAAGTAACTTCCTCCCTCCATGTAGTACCACACCAGGGTATCATCATTGTAGCTGCAAGGTAATGTTCCAATTTAAAATTAAGTTTATAATTATGCACTTTCTTAGTTGTCTAATTAGTAAGAAAACAGTAGTTTTCAATGATGTAGTATGAGATAAAGTAGAAACTGCCATATCATAATATCATCACCCAATATCTGGTTGTTCCCAAACATCCTGAGGTTGCATAAACTTTTTGCAGGTTCACAGTGGATGAGGAAGAAGGTGCTGTGCCATACTGCCTCTCCATGGTTGTACCATTGGAGGAATACAAGAACTTTCTCCCACTTAGTCAAATGGTCATCAGATGGCTGGTCACCATTGCAACCACCACAAGATTATTACTTACCAAGGTATGATTATGGTCGTGATAGTAACTTCATCCAGTTTAATGAGTCTAATAGTTAATTATTTAGTGCAAATTCATTTAATAAAATTATGAATCATGTCAAGAATACTGTACTTCATGCTCTTAACTTTATTTTGACAGTGATGTTGGGAAATGTATCTAAAGACATGAAATTATATGGGCTTCAATAATGGAAAACTTTGTTTAGGCATTAAAAAAAGTATTAAATAATCCTCCCAAGCTAGGTAACTATAGACCAGGGACGGCCAAACTGCAGCTCGCGAGCCGTATGTGGCACGTGAAAAATTTTAGAGAATTTGAATATTAAAAAAAAAAATTTTTTTAAACCTGCGGCTATATAAAAGGCACTATTCTGTTTGTGTTTATGCATGTATTGCTATAATTTTCTATACTCTGACATGGTGTATGTGTAAGTTTTATTTATGTCCTGCAGCTCTCAAACATCTGAGCCTTATCATTTATAGCTCTTTCATTAAGCAAGTTTAGCCACTCCTGCAATAGACCATATAACTCTGCTACAGTTAAAGAGAGAGAGCTACCCCTTTCACCAAAAAGCTGCCGTGAGCCAGGATTGAACTCACAATCTTTAGGCCACGAGCCAAGCACTGTACCACAGAACCACCCAACCCCTTGTTTTGGCATTGCTTAGTTTATTTAGTGTATATTATATTCAATTATCATAACATGCGTCACTAGTTCTTATCTCTCTTTCTCTGTCTCTCACACACACACACACACATTTGTTGTAATGAGGTATGATGAAAGCCTTGATAAATTATTTTGGCTTTGAAGTTAAATGCAACAAAAAAATAAATTATTTACATGGCATTGTTATATGGTTATGTACCGTGAGTAATATTATAAGTGGTACATAATATTGTAACTATATGTACCTCCAACGTGACAGTTAAGGTTTGCTCTTGAAAAAATAAGTTATTATACGTGTGCAATCATGCCACATCTTATATAAGATAAGAATACTTTTATTACGTTACATTTTTATTATTTTATCAAAATAATGTTAATTACAGTAAGTGATTTCAATAGAAAGTATTTGTTGTTACCAAGGCATGAATAAACCTACCGTCAATCATTACCTGCGCTACCAACGTCCCATACAACACAGGATTTAAAGTTCACAATTTATACCGAGCATACAAGACGACCCACAATTTTGGGTGGTATTTTATAAGGTTAAAAGGCCATCTTATATGCAGACATATACAGTACATGATTCCCTTTGCATTGAACTGGATTTTATTCTCTTTCTATCTCCAAGGTGTTACACTTATAGAAATAGCCAATTGTTTAAAGGATGATGTATGCAGATATTATTTTAGTGTGCTAATCAGTGTAAAGATCAAATGTAGTGGCTCTGGGCAGTCTATGTTTAAGAACATCATGCAAAATGTTGGTTGTCACTGTTGTATTTGTACGTCTTTCTTCTAGCATGGTCTTAAAGGAGGAAAACTAGTGAAGGATAAGTTGGTAGAATTGTGTGAGGTTCTGGTGGCCCTACGCAGTGCCTCCCTAGACCAGTACCCTTTGACCCCTGCTGGGCAGCCTCCAGATGACCGAAGATTTGCAGAGGTGATCCTAACGTCTCATCTGCAGACCATGGGCAGCACAGTGGTGGTGGCAGATTCTCCAAATGCTGCCAACAAGGTGAGAGGCTGTCAAATTTATCTTGTCCATTTGATAATCATTCCACTAGGGAGATCCTATTATTATTCTTATAGTTCAAATAATCATAGATGATTAGTATATGTATGCAGTGAGTGTACAAGCTTGAACAAAAATTGAATGTTGGGCATGCCGAAGGTGACACCCAATATCATATTAAAAAAGAATACAATTGGCAACAAAATTTTTCCAGACTTTTACTTTTACTTAACTTTTGAAGCAACATGAAAAGTGAATCAATCAGTACTCTGCTGATAGGAAAAAAAAAAACACTCGACCCTCAATATAACTGACTACAGATTTAACAGACTCCATCCACTATCAGACAGGATAATTCAAAAAGTCTGCTGTTTGAAAAATATGTCTGCTAGGTGGCAGTGAGCAGTGGTGAAATGTTCCCACCAAATCGAGCATGTAACATCAGTCGCTGTTTACTTCTCAACCTAGCCAGCTATATGTGTGCTTATTTCTTATTTATTTTACTATTTTGCTCAGGAAAATTACCCCTAAGGTTGGGGAAAAATAAGCCTGTTCACCTTAATGTAAGGCAGAAAATCCTTTTTAAGAATGGACTAGAGACATGCCAGTCCACACCCTTGGGAAGAGTGGCAAGAGGGCAATAGCCACCACTGCATTATTGACCCGTTGGCACACCAGGCTGTTGTACCCCACACTGTGTATGTTGTACAATGCCCTGTATAGCCAGGAGTGCGTAAAACCTTGTGGGTGGATCCTTGAACACTCGCACCACCTCTCCAAGTTGACTTTTCGTACACAGAGGGAGCAGAGGAGACTTGGAGTGATGCGGGAGGACACTCCGGGCCTTTTGAGGGTCCAGAGTGACATAAGAACACTTGGCAAGCAAGCCTTTGTGAACCCAATTTCCTGAGATCTCACAGCTGCAACAGACTATTTTAAGTAACATAACAGTGGATTCCTCATTTAGTCCAATAAATTGAGGGTTGAGTGTAGTGGCTAGCATACGGGTAGACCAGCTTGAGTCCCACAACGAGCTGGCCACTTTTCTTTGGAAAAACCTCTGAGTGGCCAAAGATCACCCACATGCTGCCAACAATATCCTCAACTGGGACTGCAAGGTTAATGCAATGAGGAGCTTCCGCAGGCAGCAGGAGCCTCTCAACAAAAAAACAGGCATTACTAACGGGCAGACGCTGACCATTCGAGCCTACCGGCGTCATAGGTTTAAGGGGGAAAGAAAAGTATTGTATAACAGAAAAGAGGAAAAAAAATTTTTATTAATTGTAGTAGTAAAAAACTTGCAAAATTTGTTGTTTAGAGTCGGGAGGTTTCAAGATTGCTGTCTGTTTCAACAGGTAATAATGTGGTTGGCACAGTTCTCTGATCCCAGCACTCTTCCAGCCTCTCGATTGTGCCTCTCATACACTCAGTGGCCCTTCCATCCGGGTCTATTCATACAGGTAAGTTTAACATCTACTAAAAACTTTATTTATTACTGTGGTTATTAGTTTACTATAACATTTCCTTTCTTTTTATCACATTTAAGCTTTGTCACTGGGTGGGTATTATGCATAACCCTTATTATTTCACCATTTGTCGTGTGTAGCATGCATTATTGACCAGTCTTTCCTTTTTTCCTTTATCTTCTGTGGTCCTTCATGTTAAACTAGATCAAGCAAGCATCAAGATGTAAAGGTTTATAATGGTTAGTGGTGTGGGAGTTTATTATAAGCCTCGCAGTGTGTGAGCTCATGCTCCAGACCAAACAAACATCGCTCTATGTAATAAGTGAACATCGATATGCACGTAAACATATTCAGTACTTCAATATAGATAGATAGATAGACATCAGTCAAGTTGAGATGTTGGACAAATTAAGTATTATTGCATCTCAAAAGCTCACAGAGTAGTTGTAGTGACACTTAAACAAATTTCTGGTTTGTTATCATTTTCATTGATTTGTAAACAAACTAGGTCCAGTCGGCAATGGGTTTCTGCACTGTACATTATCGTTTTGAGTTTTAAGGTGAAATAATGTTTGAATCATTGTGAACTCATAGTACCATAAGTGAAGTTAAATTCACTTTGTAATGTGACATGGTTGCTTTACTTGCGAACTCTAGGGAATAGTCCGGAGCTCAAATGGGGAAGTGAACCTCTCTGCTCAGAAGCTGATCCAGTCCTCTCGCCCGCTGACTGTTGTTGACGTCAACCGAGGCACAGTAAAGCAGACTGGACCACCTGATGTTCATGCTCGACGCAACTCCTCAGCTCAGCGTCAGGAACTAGTCTCCCTGTGGCATGGCCTTTCAGATATGTCTGTACCCTCGGAGTGAGTACCTAATGTATTGTGATAGCACACATCTTATCAAGTCTTGCACAAAGTTTTACAGAACCTATGAACTAGTATACTGTAAATTAAACCAAACTTATTAAATTTAATGAAAAGAAATTCTCAAAAAATTGAAAAATAGGTGAATGCACGAAAAATCTTAGTATTTGCTACAGCTTTGCAACTTACTGCAGTGTATTCACTGAAACTAAATCTCCAATGATGACACAATTCTTAGTCAGGTTGGGAAGGATACTGTAGATTGGCTGCATTCCTCTCTTGCTCTCATAGAGGTATGGTTGTCACTCATACTTGCTCTGGTGCTACATGCTTCTATTATTTGCCTTAACTCAACTCTTCCATCTGGTCACACCATCATATCCAGAAGACATTTATTTGTAGGGAAGAAATAGTTTATTCCACTATTTATTTAATAACTGCTGCAAATGGCAATGATATGTAAGAAATGGAGTAAACATTTCCAGCCTAATGGTGTATCAGTTAGCGTGTTTGGCTCACAACCAAGAAGTCTTATGTTCAATTACATGTGTGGTGACAATTTGGGTTAGTTTCTTTTCTTGCTGTAGTCCCTGTTCACCTAACTGAAAATAGGTACGGGATGTTAAGGCGAAAGTTATATGAAAAAAAAGTTTTACAGACTTTTAATATAACTATTTGAGTTCCACAATCACAGCAGAGTCTAGTGTAAACTAGAAATTATTAATCTTGTATAAGAGGTGAGTTAAGGCAAATCATAGAATCCTATCACTCAAGAGTAAGAGAATGACGCTTTTACCTCTGTATGAACGATGCAGGAATCCATCCATCAGCATCATACTTACTAATCTGGCTAGGAATCACTTTGCTCTTAGGTGATCTACTTAAAGTGAATCCACTTTAGTAATAACTGAATGCTTCTTTTTTTTCAGTGTCCAAAGTATTCTTTTTATGGATGCCTCATTTTGTCAAGTCTGCTCCAACTTAAATTTTGTTGATTACTGCAATGTATGAATCCCATTTCCACGACATTTGAGATCTAGACAAATGTATATCTATTATTTATGCATGTCATTAGAATTCTCCCCAGTAGTATCTTTTATGTCCTCTTTGATCATGACACTAAGAGCCCTTCACATAATGCTACCACATTATTGCATTAATTTAAATGTGGCCATTCCACGTGTGAAAGGCTACATTTGACTTAATGCATCATGGTAGTGTAGTGTGAAGGGGCCTAAGAAGGCATAAGGTCCTGATGAAGGCTCTTTTGTTGTTCTTAATTAAAACTGCTTCTCTTCTAACATCCTGCCTTGGGAAAATTTTCACTTCCTATGTATCAATATCTGTATTTCTCTTTTGAAAATTAAATACAAATTATTACTAAATTCCACACAGGAGCCTGTTGGAGTCCATGCGCTTGGCAGCCCCCTTGGTAAAACGTTTTCTGCATGACTATGACCGCTTGAGTTCCTGCAGTAATGATGTGCGGCAGGACTTTATTCGTGCATTTCTGCGGTCGCTATGTTACACCGCCTTGGCCCTCATCACCTGGACTCGGCATGAGTGGTTGGTATTTTTCTTTTTTCTTAGGTTCTACATTCTTTACAGTTGCTGCAAACAAAATTTTGATCATATTGTAGAATCATGAATTATACATTGAAAATGTTCGTATTAAGTACAATACAATAACGTTACTAATTATGAATCAAAATTTAGTCTCGTACATTTAAAAAAGAAAAAAATTATTGCCAATATATTAGCTGTTAATAATCTATCTATATATATACCCACCTTTAGTGGGATAACAACCTGGTAGTCAAGACAAGGCACGCTGGAGCTCATGGAGACATTACTCTCCCTTCCCCGTCTGTACCTTGTCTTTTTGTAGGAGAGTGTACAGAGGGGCTTGCCAGATCCCTCACTCCATCCCTTTTGTCTCCTTTTACAAACCACAGGGATTAATTACAGTTGTAGAATCATGAAAATTCTAAATTAACAAATGCATTAGGGAATGCACCTCAAAAATAATAATCTCCCAGGGAAGGCTTTGACAAGGAAACGCCTCTGACCCTGGCTCTGAAAACCCCCCTAACTGCACACCTGTCAACTCCCTCACCTCTTGTACCTATTTCCCTAACACCAACACCAATCCCTCCTTCTACATCTGTATCTTCCTCCAGTATAACCACCTTAGAACCATATATACCTCTCGATAATAAAACCACTTCCCAACTCTCTACTCTGACCTCTCCCTCTTCTATAACCCAGAATGTCTCCTCCTCCTCCTCCCACCCTCGCCCACGCAATCACCACCATTGATCCTCCCCATGGGATCTACCTTGACGTGGTGGGGGGGCTTGCGTGTCCGTCAGGGCCGACGAGATGATCCCGACCGTAGGCTGGTGTGGGTCACTGGTGCCGCCTGCCAGGGGGATCGCCCGTCGTGGGGCGTCCTGTGTTGGCTGGAGGGTGCCTAGGCCAGTAGGCATTGAGGCCGGGGTCTTTGCTCGCCGCTGTAGGGCAAACTTTCGATGCCACAAGGGCTGCCTTTTAAACCGGGTAGTCCTGTGGGGGACGAGGTACCCCGTTCCCGGCGGCAGCGCTCGGCCCCTTTTGCCAACCCAGTAGGCAGTTTACCCATGACTCCCGATGCCATTCTTACAATTTATATCAGTTTATGGATCAGAAAACTTCACTTTGCCCCCCTCGAATGGTACCCGACCAGTCCCTCGAGGCCTCTGCTGCTGGTCGCCCCCTCCCTGATGCCTCTGTCTGCCCAATGGATCTGGCCGTGACTTCTCTGCCTGTTCCTCAGACCCCTACTACTACATCACCTTCTACTCCCCCTACTCTCCCTTGTACCCTTGCCCCCTCCACAGCTTCTCATGCTACTCCATCCTATGCCCCACCTCCCGTGTCTTCTCTCCCTCCTGCTACCACCATCCCGCCTCCCCCAGGGTTCAGTCCTCATTGTTCCTCATCCTTCTCTACCACTACCACGGCCTCTATTCGCACCCCTGTAGTCTCCTCATCTCGCCTGCCCCCTGTTCCTCCTTCTACCGTCCCTATTTCCAGCGCCCCTTCTACTGCCCCTCTTCCCTCCCCTGTGTCTACCACTGTCCCGACTCTCTTCCTCTCCTACCACTCCTCCAGCCTCCCTCCCCGTCACATCTACATCATCCTCTATTACTATCTTAGCTCCTTATGTCCCCTCTTCCTCTAGGAAGACGGCGGCACAGCCCCGGACAGGTTCCTCTCGTGGCGGGCCTCGCCCCTCTGCCTATGACCTCTTCTTTGCCCCTGCCCGCTGGGATCGCTTCTTTACTATCCCCCACTCCGCTCCCTTCGCTGAGAATACCTTCCTCTTTCAACGCTGCTTACAGGAACAAGTGGGCAAGGTTCACTTTCAGACCCGACCTGACCGTTCTCGCCTGGTACGTGTGGAGTCTGAGACTCAGTCTCAGGCCATGGCCAACTTGTATCCGGTGATCCCTTCTGTGCGACCCCTAACGACCGTCTCAACACGTGCACTGGCACTGTTTCCATCTCCCCTCAAGACTGCCCTATTGACAACAAGGTCTGGTCAGACTGTCATACTGACCTTCTCGATCTACTCGGTGAATATGACGCTGTCAACGTCCGCTGCTACACCTTGTCCCCCCGGGGTCGCCAGAAATATCCCACCAATGTAGCTCAGATCTCCTTTAAGTGCCACGAACTCCCTACTCATGTCTACGTTGGGGGCGTCATGCTCCCCGTCCGGCCTTATGTTCCTCCACCTCGCCAGTGCCGAAACTGTTGGCGCTTTGGACACCCGGAAAAACACTGCCGCTCCGCTCTGCGCTGCCCTTTGTGTGGCTTTACCCACACCCACGACCAATGCCCTGCTACTACCCGGCGCTGCTGCATGTGGTGGCCCTCATAATGCTCTCTACCGCGGCTTCCCAGCTTATAAGTTTGAGGCTGAGGTCGCTGGTATTCGCTTCCGTGGCGGTCTCACATTACGTGAGGCACGTCAGGAAGCCAGTCGCCTAGGCTTCACCCCTTCTCCCCGCCATGTCGCTGCCTCTGCCCCTCACTCTCCAGCCACGTCCTCTTCCCGCCCCGGTCCTCGGCCCCTCTCCCCTATCCCTCCTTCCATCCATCCCTCTCCTCTACCTCCTTCCTCTTCCTTCTCCCCCTCACTCCCTCCATCCTCCATCTCCTGCTCTAATTCTTTTGCTGTCCTTGACCCTGATACTCCTACCTCCACCACCTTCTGTACTCCTGCCCCTCCCTCTTCACGCCCCCAGCGCTCCCACTCTGAAGCTTTGGTCTCCCCTCCCCCACCAACCCCCTTTCCCGCTCCCACCTTGATCTCTTCGCCCCCTCTCCACCTCTCTAAAAAGACTCGCCCTGCACCTTCCTCTCCCGCTCCTTCCGAGGGTGATACCCTTGATGCCATCGTCGCGTTCATAAAGAACACTGCTCCCTTGTCCTCCCCTTTTACCTCCTTGCCCCCTTCCCTCCCGGCCCCTCCTATCCAGGTCGTGGCTTCTGTTCACCCCCCTCCCAAGCACCTCCCTCCTACCCCGACTCCCCCTCCTCCACCTTCTTCCTCTGCTGTCTCCCCTTCCGGACCCCTCCTCCAGCCCCCTTCTTCCCCCTCTGCCCCCGGCGCTCCACCCTCTCCCCCTTCCCCGCTTTACTCTCCTCTCCCCCCCTCGTCTTACCCCGCCTGTTCTTCGGTGCAGTCCCCTTCGTCTGCCTCTCCTCCTCCTCCCTCTGCTGCCCGATCTCTCCTCTCTCTTCCCCTACCACCTGGCTACTCCCGTACCGATCTCCTCTCTCAACCTTCCCCCTCTCCCCCTACTTCGCCCGCTCCCGACCCCCTTCCTTCTTCCTTGCTTCTTATGGATATGGACCCCAGTCCTTTACCTCCTGCGAACGCTCCTCCTTCAGCTACCCCCATTCCAAGTCTTATTCCCTACTGATCATGTCTTTCCGTGCCATCAACATCCTTCATCTGATCTAACCCTTACCCGACCCTCTCCCCCTACTTAGCCCTGCTACCCAACCCTACTACCCCAATAGTGCCATATGGCCTTTGTTGCCTGGCACATTTACCCCCCCCACATTACAATTACAATTACCACCATTGATCACCTTCCTTTATCCAGCCTCTTTGATCCTTGCCGATGGAACAAATGCCTGTTCATGTTCCCTACTCAGTAAACACTTTCCAATTTAAAAAATGCATCCAAAGACGGGCTGGAAGGGTAACCTTCCACACACGTTCTGACAGATCTCACCTAGTCATTGTTGACACAGAATCCCAAGCTGAAGCTATGCTTACCCTCAAAGATCTTGATGGGAAACCTTTCCCAGTGTCCTCTGATACCCAACTGAACACTCGTACTGCTGGTACCGTTCTCATACCCCGTGAAATCTGTCCAGTGGGTGTCAGTTGGCCTGACTGTTCTACTGAACTCTCTGAACTGATTGCAGACAATCATGATATTGCTCATGTTCTGCTTTACAAGATCTTCCAGACCGTGTATACATAGGTGTGGCCTTCTGTAGGGTTAAACCTTACATTCTTCTCCACGTCAGTGCCAAAACTACTGGAGATTCAGACATCTAGCAAAATGCTGTAGATCCACTGCACATTGCCCTCTCTGTGTCTGGCCTGGCTTGTACAACCTCCTGCCCTGAACAATACGCATTTGTGCAAACTCCACTCAAGAACAATGTCTTCTTCCGAGACTGTCCCATCGGAGGTTGCTGCCCTCCACTTCAAAAATTACCTCAAAGAAGCTAGACAAGAAGTCTGTCACAGTAGCTTCCAACAGATTCCTCTCAGGGCATCTCCACCTACACCCCTCGTACCACATGTAGCATTACCTTTCCCTCTATCCTATCCTCTTTCCTCCACTCATACCTCTTCCTCTCCCACTTCACTTGATCCTTCATCTAGCACAATTATCTCTTCCACTGCTATTACCCTCATTTAATCCCCATCTCTTGCTTATTCACCTATTGCTATCAACACTCCTGTAGTTCTTAAAGTGCTAGTGACTAATATATTTTCTGTACTAGACCCTGACACCCCAACCTTTACTACAACTTCAAACCTTGCTCCCCTTCCACGCTGTATTCTTACACCAATCAAGCTTCTCTTGTACTATCCCTCCAAAACCATCTACTGATCTTACCTCATCCTTAACCAATAAAACTTCTTCCCTACAGTCTTCTACCAAGAAAACCTTTACTTCCACTGTCTTCTCTCCTCCTTCCCCTAATGAAATCATCTCTGATATTGAAGCCTTTCTAGCAAAACCTTTCATTGATGCCTTATTTCCTTCATCAGCCTCTACCTTATCACATTCAAATTCAGATAACACCCTGTGTGTTCCCGCAGAAGTTTATGCTACGTCCTGTGACCTTTCCCTACCACCACCGCCTACTCCTACACCTCCCCCATCTTACAGTCTCCCTTTCCCCTCACCCTTTTCCACCTCTTTCTCTCCCACTCTTCCAGCTACATCAACCAGATTTCTTCTTGACTATGCTTGAACTCCTGGATTCTCTCATGAATCCCTGTTATATAATTCTTCTCTCCAAGATCCCTCCTGCCCACATACTGCCCTTACTTCCATACCTCCTAGTTCTAATCACCCCACCTCTAATGATCCCAGTATTCCTATCCCTACCATTATCACATCTCGTTCATTTTCTTTAAAAAAATTCTGCTCCCATAGAAATGACCTCCACTGTTTACTGTCTACTGTTCTTTCAAGTCTGATACACTAATTTACATCTTACGATCCCTTTGTCTTGAACACTTTTCTACTCATTTACTATAACTAACCATTCTTTACATCCCAAAATTTTCCCTTGCCCTTATCTCTTTGCCCTGCCATCTGCCTTTTAGCTTAACATAGCACCATATGACCTTTGATGTCTGGTGTTTACTTTTTTCCTATTAACTGACTCACTCTTCTTACCAAGACAAATTCAGGAGCGATTAAATTCTCCCCAAACTCTGTGTAGATGCCTTGTCTCGGCTACCTCCTCTTAAGGGGAATATCAGCCGGATAGATGGATGGATTTAAGATATCCACCAAACAAATCCTGTGGGACATTTGTTGGTGATAACTAGACACATTTAGGAATTTTAAGATTTACCATAACTTTTATGAGGAGTGCTCATGAAACTACTTGCACCTGGACTATAAAGTAAACATTAGAATATGCAGCAGATTTTTGGTAGATCATTATTAAATCATTTCATACTTACAGGTCAGCCCAACGGCGGAAGTCTGGTTACGGGTCGTTAAGGCGTGCACTGTGCTCCGTGTTCGACTTGGATGAGGCAGACCTGAAGGTAGTGTTGGCTCAGGCAGAGATCCTTGAGCCTGGATTTTACTCCTATGTATCATCAATGTCACAATGAAGGCAAAAGAGCAACTCCATAAGTTCCTCTTCCCTTCAGGTTGTAATTTCTGGTCATTCTGAAATTAATAATATCTAATTGAAGGTTTCATTCTGTAAGACAGGTTTTTGCAGCTGATTGTTGCATGAGTCAACAATTGCATATTAAGGCTATTGTTCAGCTTTACCATTTATTAATTGCCATAATCCTTTAAAAAAAATGACACTTAGAAATTGCTACCGACCTCCGATTTCATAAAAATATTATTAAGTATATAATTGAATTTGTAATATTACATATCAGAAAATCTTAGTCTTGGACATGTAATTGAACTTGTGATATTGTCAAGAGTTGGCCAAGAACTACTTTTTCATTGAATCTAAATAAAGCAGTTTGAGGTGGATATTGTTGCTATGGGAGCCAGTAGGGAAGAGTACATTGGAGGGGTGCTGATAGTCTTCATAGTCAATTATATTTCAAAAGGAAAGGATTCATGGTTGCTTGTATAATTTGAAAGTAGGTAAATCATTTTGGGTATATTCCAGTAAGTATCCCAATAATATTGCCCATTTGCAAGCTTTAAATGATAATTCTAGTAATATGTTACTAGTACACAATAATTGTCCACAAGTAAAATATGCAATGATTAGTAGTAGTTTGTAATGTATCCACCAATGGATTATCCCACAGCATCTTTCTCATGAAAGTATGTAGCAAATTGAACTTATTGCTAGTCCAGTACATGATATTAGATACGTTGCAGCTCCAATGTATACTGGGGGCTACACTTGATATTGGTATTGTATATTACAAAAAAAAAAAACTACAGACTTACAAGAGGGATGCATCAAGTCAGTGTGCATAATTAGAGTTTTGCGTTCTTCAAATAATTAAGGCGTTAAAAAAATTAATAATAATTCAAGGGAAAGAAAGATCTGTTTGGGGATGCAGTGCATAAAATTTCAGATTTTGTGCTTATTTTGAATAATTTTCTAATTTACATATTTATTTTAAGTGGAAATCAAAAAACTACAATACCTGCTGCAAGTCTAGTACTCACACATTGCATAATATACTTGCTGCAGAACAAAAAACAATTACCTGTAACACAAGTCTAGCCTATCAGTTTTACTTTATGAACACAGATGAACAACTTATGGTTTATTTGACGGCTTCAATTTATAATCTTGCCATAGAATTAAGACTTTCAAGATCACTGGCAACAGTCAAAACTGAAGGGATCTCAACCTGCTAAAAATCTTGATTGAATTGGGCATATATTTATAATTAAAAGTTTGCTAGGAAGCACAGCATAGTTATATATCAATTACTATTTGTGTAAAGTATTCAACTACCTCTGCATAAACCATTTAATGCCAAGGATTTGAAATTTTCCTGGTCTGATAATTATACGAGCCTCACCAAATCTTTGCTGCAGCCTGAGTGGACAAATGGATTCAGTTTCCAATGGTGGAAATTGCGAGTTTAGGGCCGCATTCAGTGATACTCGTGCCTTTATTCCTTTGTGTTTTAAGTGTGTGGAATAATTTTCAGACGTTTTGATATGAATCTATTACTTGAAATTATTAGGTTGATTACTAAAAATGGTGTTGTAGTTATGTTTCAATGCAGAATCTTTTCAGTGTTCTTAATTAATGGAATGACACTCACGAAGTCATTTAAGTTATTAAAGCCAGATTTTGTGCTTATTTAGTGCACAGAATAATATGCTTAGCTAGGCTTAATCCTTGTAAGAGCAATTGAAAAGGAGTTTCTAGTAATTGCTAGTGCGGAAATATAGACTTGGTAAAAGACAATTTTGTACAACTTTTTTATCACACGATCACAATTTCAAACATAATAAAAATTTTACGATGCTACCAACCACACTAGTGACAGCAGTAGAAAGTTGCTCAAGAAAATATGATTACATTATTAATTGAAATGTTTTCGTAAGTAACAAACAAGTATCTAAGAAAATTGCATATGGAAGAATTGAGAAATAAAAGTAGAACTGGAAAATAAAATGGACACATGAGTAGCCATAACTTTTGTTAGAAAAGCGTGATATCTCGGCAGGGCGACTAGATGGTGTTGAGCAATGAATCAATGGTCAACATGTGATGTGGCGAGCACCCAGCCACTAACCCACATGCAGTTTCCATCTAGGAATAGAATGATAATTATGATAATACCCAGTATACAGAGATAACGTGTATGACATTTGTGTGAATTTGTAAAGTATAGTTTTGTTATGCAGCGTTTCTTCAGTAGTTTTGAGGCTCGTGCACATAGGTTGGCATAATGTGATAATTGATGCCATTATTCTGAAAGCAGTGCTATAACATGCCATTGAAGCTTGAAGAAAAGCCTGGATAGAATGCATGTTCCTGTGTTGTGTGTATGCTGATGGTCAGATAAACATGTTCCTGTGATTGTACCATGCCTTATTACCTGCCACGACTCTTTAAGTTTTGAAGGTGTAGGTTAAGACTGTCCTAAGCCTCTCAGCTAGTTGTATCAACACCTGTATTGTTGCTTGTTATTATAGCAATAAATATTGAGGCTGTTAAATAATTTATGGTACATGTTTAAATGCAGCATTGTTTTGATATTTTCAATAAATAAATACTGCTGAATAAGCTGTACCTACTCATGTGTTGTATTTTTATTACTCCTTCAAGGTTATGTACCTCAGTGGTGCAGTCTTTAGCATGTCTGACTACGAATCTGCTGGCCCAAGTTCAATCCCAGATGAAAGCAGGCAGCACATAGCTCACTCACCCAGATGCTCATCCTCCCAAATGGGTTGGTAGATAGATGGGTACCTAGCATAACTTAGGGAAGGTAAACTGTGGAAAGTTGAATGTCACAGTGGCCCTGTGTCCTGGCTTAACGGATTAATTTCCACCACAGGCTCAAAGGACTATGTAACGGAAGATGAGCGCCTGCAGCTATGCACAGCTATAACGTGTTCTCCTACTTTACCTTATTATAGTGTATGATGCCTTGTTCTCTTCGGAAACGTCACCAAGGGAATGGCCTCTCACTGAGGGACCAACTAGCCAACAGTCCAGTCAGTCAATCAACAAGCCAGTGAACTGAAAGGGTTTAACGGATTTAAACAAGACCTGGTACAGTAATAAGTGGATTATGTGGAACTGTATTACTCTTCAAATGGCACACAAATGGGATAATGTGCGTGAGTGGAGGAAATTGTACTGTGGCTTGGTACTTCATTCTCAAGATGTTGACCAATTGGTTGCTCGTAAGAAAGTCAGGATTTTCTTTGCATTATTATTCTAAACCCAACTAAGAGTTCCAGAAGAAGTTTGATGTGAAAGTGAGCAATTCGTGTATTATTATGTTAGTACCTTTGAAGAAAGCTGTATGGAACATGTGATGAAACCAGTGAGAGTTGTGCTCTGAGAAGATTAATTTTCCTATTTTACAGTATAGGGAGGATGAGTCCTACCAAAGAGAAAAGAGCCGGGAAATGAGTTGCATATGATATACACGAGTTTCAGTTGAACACAAGGATTGTGTAGCGGGAATTATAACTGAATAGTATTTAAGAAAACAGTGTGACGACTATTTAGCTACGTTACATCATGCTTATGTACCGAGTACAACGGGCCAACTATCATTACGGTGATTCCTTTGCGGAATCACCGGTAAATCCTCGTATTCTCCAGAATACGAGGATTTACCGGTGATTCCGCAAAGGAATCACCGTAATGATAGTTGGCCCGTTGTACTCGGTACACGGCTTTCCTCTTTAAAAAAGAGGATCTTTAAAAAAGATGAGCAGCTTGAATTTCTGTCAAGCTTAAGTGACGGCAGAGGCAGAAAAGATCCCACCGCTGCCACCACTGTACCGAGGGTCAGACGTTGGTTTACGAACAGAAAACGAATATAAAAATAATGGAAAACGACCAAAATACACTCACGCCACAAATATTGTTTGAGAGTCACTTCCCACAACTGGACACCGTAAGAACACTGCTGCAGATATGGTGTGCGTTGCTATTGCCGTGTTCCTGGCCGTCCTGGCCCAGGTTACTCCCAGACTAGTAATTAATATGTCTGATAAACTTTTACCACACTTTCGGTCTAGTGGAAAGGCTGCTCAAAGTCTTCCCCGCGGGCATGGGTCCCCAGATTGTTAAGTGAGTCGCGGTCTTCGGATCGCCGGGCGTCCTTTCCCCCTCCAATTAAATTTTAATTATGAATTCTCAGATAGACTTGTTAGGCGACTCGTGGTTTCCCCAGGAGGAAATAACAGAAGTGGGTGAACAAGCGCTTGGTGGAGCAATAAAACCAGAGTGTTCAGAAGTCGGTCATCACGATCAGAGGAAGATGGAGTCCTTTATTATTCTAAACAGAAAAGAGATAACACCTTGCTCGATTCGTTGGTGGTGCCCACGGTAATAAAACGGAAAGCCCATGCTATGTTTTTTAAATTGAAACGTCGGATGAGTGTGACGCGGGAGTTAGGGATATTAACTTATACGTGAGGGCGACTATGGTGGTGCCAAATACACACTCCTCCACTTCGAGGGTGGACGAGGCAGTTACTACTACAACCATCATTACAACCATCACCTCACTGTCAACGGCGACACAATCCACCGTGCCGCGGACAAGTTAACACTAGTTGTGGGTGATGGAGGTTCTATAGTCGACATGAGCGAGATCGTGTTTCCTTCCGAGGATGAGGATGACACGGAGGAACCACGCAGAGCCCGAAGGCCTGTGAGGAATTCCTAGAGGAGTGTTGAGAGGGAGAGATGGTAGTAAGTAGACCCCTGGGTGGTTAAAGGAAAGGTTACTGCCTATAAAAACTCTTTTGCAGCGGCGAGGAGATGCCGAACTGGTAAACTGGTCCCGCAGCTGAAGCAGAGATCACCGCAGTCCTGGGGGCTCTGTAGTGCCCAGGTAAAGGACTGGAAGTTCACCCCCCCATGGATGAAGGCTTTGGTGAGACCCCGTCGAGGATCACCACCCTGCTCAGTTTGCCAGGACTGGTTGGGAGTTGGGTTCACCTATTCCGACCAGGAGGTCGAGTCACGTCTGACTCGGAAGTCTTGCATAGAGACAAGAAGAAAGAAGAAGAAGAAGAAGAAGAAGACCGGTCCCGACTTATGTTGATAATATATAAACTCATGTTCTTACGAGTGTGAGAATACGAGGATTTATTTTTTTAAAGAGGAAAGCCGTGTACCGAGTACAACGGGCCAACTATCATTACGGTGATTCCTTTGCGGAATCACCGGTAAATCCTCGTATTCTCGACGCTCGTTAAGATACCTTGTTATGGTTAGAGTAGGTACTACTAGCGAAAGAGGATGATGGGAAAAACGCGTGACGTCACTGGAACTGAGGATATATATACCGGTCTGGGCGGAAGGACAGTCATTAGTGTTCCGTGACCCCGCTCCAGACAGGTAAGCCTTCAGTGTTCCTAAAAGCCTTGCCACACTTGAAAAAAACATTGTTATTAATATCTAACAGTAAATTGTCCTCCCGGATACAGCTGCCGAGAGGACCAGCAAAAGACTGACTTTCGGTTGGTGTTTGACGAAGGCTGCATGTGGAGTTGCCTCTCAAACAAGGACGACGGCCAGAAGGACCCAGTGACTCTCAAACAATATTTGTGGCGTGAGTGTATTTTGGTCGTTTTCCATCAGTTCCCTCACGTATAGTTAGGTAGGATAGAATAGGAATATTTGTGTTAAGGTATATGTTTATGTTTGTGTCGCTAAGGGTGGATAAGCATTTGTAAGAGCACCACCACGGATATAGCGAGTACTTTATTTATTTTATTCATCATTAAAGTTGTCCATTATTTTTATATTCGTTTTCTGTTCGTAAACCAACGT
>JAXIVD010002215.1:35000-37850 GCA_036785275.1 Cancer borealis
ATACATATATATATATATATATATATATATATATATATATATATATATATATATATATATATATATATATTATATATACATACACATTATTTTTCTTTTATTATTTCTTTTTTTCATATATATATATATATATATATATATATATATTGCAAAAAGACAACCAAGATAAATTAAATACGAAGAAGACCCCGAGGGATGACATAATTGAAGTCGATGTGTCAGTAGGTGAGGAGCCGTGCCAGGTATATAAAAGGTAGGTACAGGTGGGAGGGTTAGTCATTTGTACATCGTCAAAAGCAATGATAAGACTGTTGCCACCGCTGGTGTTGGCCCTCGTGGCTTTAACTCGGCTTACTGTGAGTAGCAATAATTTCCTTAATGAGGAAGAAACAATAAGTTGCTTATTTTAACTACAGGACAATCATACCCTCCAATATGAAGTGAGAGAGAGGGGAGAGGAATATATATTCATGTATACTATATGTGCACAATACCATTTGTCGCCAGTCCGCTGCCGACCCGGTGAAGGTGTCTGTGTACTACGAGACGCTGTGTCCGGACAGCCGAAGATTCGTCATCAAACAGTTGCATCCTGTGTACGAAGAACTCAAGGACATCATGACTCTCGATGTCAACGCGTATGGTAAAGCGGAGGTAAAAGGAACGTGTGTGTGTGTGTGTGTGTGTGTGTGTGTGTGTGTGTGTGTGTGTGTGTGTGTGCGCGCGCGTGTGCGTGTGCGTGTGCGTGTGCGTGTGCTAGTGCGTGAGTGTGTGTGTGTGTGTGTGTGTGTGTGTGTGTGTGTGTGTGTGTGTGTGTGTGTTTCTTATAGAGAAGAGAAGGCTACATAGATGTTAGAGGTGTTAAGGGATGCACTAACTCACATCTTTCCTCGTGTGCAGCATTATATTTCTCCTTGAGACTCGTGGAAACAAGAGGAAGGTAGAGGGTCTGTCAATGTTTAAATAGTTTGGTTTAATCCTTAACAGGACTATGCTGTGGGGGATTCTTACGTGTTCGTGTGCCAGCACGGCCCCAATGAGTGTCAGGGGAACATGATGGTGGCCTGCGCCAAGAAGCTGATTCAGACCGAAGACCAGTTCATGGACTTTACTAACTGCATCATGACGGACTTTATTGCCGCCGCTGCTGGCCCTGAGGTGCGTTAGTGTGTACACCGCTCCAACGCATTTACACAGTCACCAGTATTTTTTATGTCCTATTTTGGACGTCCCACAGTGTTGCTGGGTCACCTGCACTCATTTTCAGCTCTGTCAGTAGGTTTAGATATAGCCTTCAGTAGAGTACATCATTTATATCACATGGTGTTGGTGTCTCACGATAACAATAAGCTAAATATTGTGCTATGAATCATGTAAATAGGATTATAAGTATTGTTCGTTTCAAATGGTCACTATAATTACAAGTCAACAGTCTCACTTTGGTAATATTATGCACAACTACAAAGGCATCTCCCTTCATTATTTTTGTTCGAGTGGTCATGTGTCATCGTATACATAGTAGTAGTATATAAATATACCAACAGTGGGTAACACAACATACTAGGGCTAAGTAATAATTGTGAAATTGACTTATTTGCAATTAATGTACTGTATACTTTTAACACAATAGTTAAGACTGGTAGCTCTACTTGTTGCAATCAAGGAAAGAACAAATGAATATCAATATTTTCAGGGCCCGTGATAAAAGCAATAATTCTGCCAACAAACTCTTGACGGGATGACTGTAAATCTAGAATGTTAACAACAACCATTAGTTCGTCCATCGCACACACAGAGGTTCAAACATCCACGCAAACACCAAGTATTCTTTAATCAGAAGCCACAAGTTAATGACACACGTGACCCTCTACTTTTTTCGCAGTGCGCACTCAAGTATGGGATTGACTTCACCTCTATAGAGGAATGCTTCGAGTCGCCAGAAGGACATGTTTTGCTTCACGATGTTGGAGTGAAACAGAAAACAGCCGCCCCACAACTTAACTACGTGCCATGGATACTGATCAACGACGTGAGTACGGGAGTGTATTTACTCCTCCGCCAGTCCTTTATCATTCAGTCTCTTTCCGTATCCTTCATTCACCAATGTGAACGTACTACATGATTTCTCCGTTCAGTTTGTTTATCTTTAATCAACGCCACTACTTTTGACAGGTCTATACCGACGAGCAGCAGACTGTAGCAGAGAATGATTTAAAGAAAGCGGTGTGCGACACCTACCAAGGGAAGAAGCCTGCCGCGTGTGGTGGTGCGGGATTATGAAACTTCCTTTAGTCCTACGGCGCCCTATTATGTTCTCGAAATTGGCTCACTCTTGGTAAAGTATGTTATTGGATAGTTGTAGTGCTTACCCATCTGGGAAGTACTACTTATGCTGATCCATGGGACATCTGCATGGCAACGCGCACGTCAAGGAAGAGAAGGGAACTTGCCGACAAGGACGATTAAGGACGATTATAAGAATTATGAAAATAATAAATTATCATAAAAATTCAAACATTACTATTGTGGTTTAGTCAGTTTTGTCCTAAACTTGTGCATATATATTTTTTTTTTCCTAGAAAGTAATATCTCACTGTCAATATACTAACTCCATATGAACTGGTGAGTAAATACGAGCTACAATACAAACGACAGTTAACATTCTGCCGATAGATTACTGACAAGTGAACAAGGAAGGACCATCACAACTTAACAGCCACTGACTAACAACCATGCAACACTAACACCAAGAGGGAACAAATAACTTAGGCAAACGTACGTTTGTACCTACAATCTACTATTTCAGTAATTCATTGTTACTAACCTGTCGACAAGCATTGATCATAAAAC
>JAXIVD010002215.1:43050-65060 GCA_036785275.1 Cancer borealis
TTGTCGGTAAGTTCCCATTTCTTCCTTGACGTGCGCGTTGCCAGATCAGCATAAGTAGCACTCCCCAGATGGGTAAGCACTACACCTATCCAATAATATACTTTACCAAGAGTGAGCCCATTTAAAAAACATAGTAAGGTGCCGTAGGACTAAAGGAAGTTTCATAATCTCGCAGCACCACACACGCAAGGCTTCTCCCCTTGGTAGGCGTCGCACACCACTTTTCTTAAAATCAATTTCTGCTTCAGTTTGCTGCTCGTCGGTGTAGATCTGCTGAGAGTAGTGGCATTGATTAAAAAAAAAAAAAACTGAATGGAAAAAATCCTGTAGTACGTTCACATTGGTGGATGAAGGATACGGATTAATAATAAAGAACTGGCGGAGGAGTAAATACACTTCCATATTCACATCGTTGATGAGTGAGTATCTATGGCACGTAGCTAAATTGTGGGGCGGCTGTTTTCTGTTTCACTCCAACAGTGTGAAGCAAAACATGTCCTTCTGACGACGTGAAGCATTCCTCTATAGATCCTCTATTGAGGCGAAGTCAATCCTGTACTTCAGTGTGCACTGTCAAAAGGGTTACTAGTGTGGCTTCCGATTAAGGAATATTTGAAGGTGTTTGCGTGGATGTTTGAACCTTTTTATGTGCGATGAACGAAATGATAACTATTGTTAACATTCTAGATTTACACTGTCAAGAATTTGTTGGCAAAATTATTGCTTTTATCACGTGCCCTGAAAATGCTTGATATTTATTTTTTTTCCCTTGATTGCAGCAAGTAGAACTACCAGTCTTAACTATTGTGTTGAAAGCATACAGTACATTAATTGCAGATAAGTCAATTTTACAATTATTACTTAGCCTTAGTACATTGTGTTACCCACTGCAGATTTATTCATACACTACTTCTATGTATACGGTGACACATGATCACTCGAACAAAAACAATGAAGGGAGATGCCTTTGTAGTTGTGCATAGTATTCCCAAAGTGAGACTGTTGACTTGTAATTATAGTGACCACTTGAAACAAACAATACTTACTATTTACATGATTCATTGCACAATATTTAGCTTATTGGAGACTAAATGAAGACTTTTGCATGTACCATTATCGTGAGGCACCAACAGCATGTGATATAAATGATGTACTCTACTGAAGGCTATATCTAGACCTACTGGCAGAGTTGAGAATGAGTGTAGGTGACCCAGCAACACTGCGGGACGTCCAAAATTGAAATTAAAAAAATACTGGTGACTATGTGTAAATACGTTGGACCGGCGTATACGCTAACGTAGCCTACCTCAGGGTCAGCAGCGGCGGCAGTAAAGTCCGTCATGATGCAGTTAGTACGGTCCATGAACTGGTCTTCGGTCTGAATTAGCTTCTTGGCGCAGCCCACCACCATGTTCCCCTGGCACTCATTGGGGCCATGCTGGCAAACGAACACGAAAGAATCCCCCACAGCATAGTCCTGTTAAGGATTAAACCAAAATGTTTAACCATTAACAGACCCTCGACCTTCCTCTTGTTTCCACTTCATGCAAGAGCCTCAAGGAGAAATATAATGCTGCACACGAGGAAATATGCGAGTTAGTGCATCTCTTAACACCTCTAACATCTATGTAACCTTCTCTTCTATATAAGAACCACACACAGACACACACGCACGCGCACACACACACACACACACACACACACACACACACACACACACACACACACACACACACACACACACACACACACACACACACACACACACACACACACACACACACACACACACACACACACACACACACACACACACACACACACACACACACACACACACACACACACACACACACACACACACACACACACACACACACACACACACACACACACACACACACACACACACACACACACACACACACACACACACACACACACACACACACACACACACACACACACACACACACACACACACACACACACACACACACACACACACACACACACACACACACACACACACACACACACACACACACACACACACACACACACACACACACACACACACACACACACACACACACACACACACACACACACACACACACACACACACACACACACACACACACACACACACACACACACACACACACACACACACACACACACACACACACACACACACACACACACACACACACACACACACACACACACACACACACACACACACACACACACACACACACACACACACACACACACACACACACACACACACACACACACACACACACACACACACACACACACACACACACACACACACACACACACACACACACACACACACACACACACACACACACACACACACACACACACACACACACACACACACACACACACACACACATCCATCCATCCACCTTTCATCGCTGTTATTGCAACGCTTTCGTGTTCCGTTATTCAATATATCTGGTCACGGAGTTACGGAACACTGTTTAAGTTTTCTACAATTTCAATTATTTAAAATCAACATAACTTCATCTCTCGTCAATAATTTCACAATTTCATCATAATTTGTTCTATTTTTAATAAAGTTATATATCTATCAGGCACATTTACTTAATTTCCCATGGAGCGATAACAATCATCGTATTTTACTCAGTTTTCCTGGAGCTAATACATAACAATACAATATATAATACACTTCCTACATAAAATAATATCCTTAACTTAACATCCTATCAGCTGCTTTCAAGACTGCATTATATTAAAGAGAATTTCTATTCACCAATTTTCTCAGAGCTGAGCTGAGCTTTGGTTGCTTTCCAAATTGAAAACCAAGTTGAATTGAATTACTGAGACTCTACATCGGAATATATTCACCTAAACTAACAGTTTCCAATTCTCCAATATCTAAAGGGAAAATATTCTAGGGAGATCCCTGTGAGCTTGTAATCTGTTTTCCTGTATCTGAGAATGTCCTTAATGGTTTTGATATCCTATGACAAAAGCTGGCTAGCTCTTTGCTTCCTTTTTCCTGTTTATCAGTTTTCTGTTGGTCACCATCCTGTGTCGGCCAGCTCCTTCACCTTCCTGTTTCCCTTTCTCGTAGATCATGACGTATCCTAGGTGGGAAAGGAACGCATGGCAGAAGGCAAAGCGAATAAGTACCGTTTATTATTTCCTGTTGGTCACTTTCTGTGTCGGCCAGCTCCTTTTTTCCACCTTCCTGTCTCCCCTTCCTGTAAGTCACGACATACCCCACTCTTCAAGTGCACGTCCCTGGGCACCATAGTAATAATGTTGACACGTCGATGTTGATGCTGGAGGATCCGTCGTCAATTCATGAAATTCCTGGGTATCGTCCGGTTGTTTGGATAACCAAGAAGCGAATCACCAATTATGTGCCCGTTTGAGTGCAACAGCCAGTATCACGAAGAGCAAGGTGACCATCATCGTGATACTCATTCGTAACCATCCCGGAAGTTCTCTATCGATAGTCTGCTGTTTCAGTAATGGCTGCAACTGGTCAATGTAGGAAGAGGCAATGGCTCCAATCCAGTACTGCTGGAGAGGGTGATATTAGTGACATTCATGAGAAATCCATGTTCCCATGTGGTGAAAAGGAGAGGAAACGGGAAGAGGTATGGCTTGATCTTTAAAGGCTCCATTGTTATATGGAGTAGGCAGTAGACACCTGCCGCCCGGTGAAATACTCCAGGAGAGGTACTTACGGTGATGTAGGCAATGCTGCAGACTGAGTGATTCCCCGTGTCCTCTCTTCCCGGTTCCCTTAGTGTCTCATTTACACAGGAGAGCAGCTGCAGTCTGCACTCAAAAGACAACTTCTTCGACAACCTACATAACATTACTATGCCTTACACTTTACACTCTCTTCAAATCAAAATTTAAAAATGGCTTCACCACACCCAGCCCCGGAGTCCCCATCTGGGGAGGGGACCACAAATGTCCCCAGGACGGACTGCTCCTCTGCTGACGACCTCGGGTGTCTTGACACTTCCTCTAATAGTTTTACTCTCGATTTCTGCAACATTCGTGGCCTTAGATCTAATTTCCAATCTGTGGAACACCATCTCTCCTCCACTAAACCTCATCTTCTCTTCCTAACTGAAACACAGTTGTCTGTGACTACTGACAGCAACCATTTCTCTGTTCCCTCCTACTTTCTCTAACCTCATTTTCAATCCAAAGCTGGCTGTAGCGCAGATGTGCGTAACGACATTACTTGCTCTCGTGCACCCAATCTTGAATCTTCAGAATTTTCTACCATCTGGCTAAGACTTCAATGTCACTTTCTAACTAAATTCATCTGTGCTGTATATCTCTCACCTAATTCCTCTGACTATGTAAAATTCTTTGACTATTTGACTTCCAAAGTGGAGCACATCCTTCTCACTTTCCTTATGCTGAGATCTCCATTTTAGGGGATTTCAATGTTCACCACCAGCTTTGGCTTTCATCTTCTTTCACTGAACAACCTGGTAAACAAACCTTCAACTTTGCTATCTTTCATGACCTAGAGCAGCTAGTGCAGTTCCCTACCCGTATCCCTGACCGCCTTGGAGACACACCCAACATTCTTGATCTTTTCCCTACTTCCAACCATTCAGCTTAATCTGTTAAACTTTCCTCTCCGTTGGGCTCCTCCGATCACAATCTTATTTCGGTTACCTTTCCTATCACTCAAGTGCTGCCTCAGGACCCGCCTAAGCAGAGGTGCTTCTGGCATTTCAACTCTGCTAAGTGGGAGGACCTGAGGCAGTACTATTCTGATTTTCCTTGGGATGATTATTGCTTCCATGTCAGATATCTTTCTCTTTGTGCCGAGCGCATAACGGAGGTGATTGTCTCTGGCATGGAGCTATACATTCCTCATACTTTTTCTAATACTAAAGCTAAAAAGCCCTGGCTTAACTCTGCTTGTTCTCGTGCTGTCAATGATAGAGATGCGGCTCACAAACGGTACCGTGGCCATCCATCTGCTGAAACTCATGCCCTATATATTTCTTCCCGTAATCATGCCAAATATATTCTCCAACTTACTAAAAACTCTTTCATTAATAGAAAATGTCAAAGTCTTTCCAACTCTAACTCTTCTCGTGATTTCTGGCATCTAGCCAATAATATCTAACACTTTTACTTCATCTTTCCCTCCTTTACTTCAACCAGATGGCTCCACAGCTGCCTCTTCTTATTCTAAAGCTGAACCCTTCGCTCAAACCTTTCCTATCACCTCTATTTTGGATGATACTGGGCATATTCCTTCTAATCCTCCACCCTCTGACTACTTCATCCCTAAAATTAAAATTCTTTATCATGACGTTTTCCAGGCCCTCTCTGGCCTTGATTCTCGGAAGGCTTACGGTCCGGATGGAGTCCCTCCTATTGTTCTAAAAAACTGTGCTTTCGAAGTTGCTCAATGCCTGGTCAAACTCTTTCGTCTGTGTCTCTCTACTTCTACCTATCCTTCTTGCTGGAAGTTTGCTCACATTCAACCTGTCCCTAAAAAAGGTAACCGCTCCAATCCTTCTAACTACCGCCCTATAACTTTGATTTCCTGCCTTTCTAAAGCCTTTGAGTCTGCCTTAACAAGAAGATAATGAGGCATCTATCAGCTCACAACCTTCTCTCTGATTGCCAGTATGGTTTCCGTAAAGGCCGATCTACTGGTGATCTTCTTGCTTTCCTAACTGAATCTTGGTCATCCTCTTTTAGGGACTTCGGTGAAACCTTTGCTGTCGGCCTTGACATATCGAAAGCTTTCGATAGAGTCTGGCATAAATCTTTAATTTCTAAACTACCCTCCTACGAATTTTATCCTTCTCTCTGTATCTTCATCTCCAGTTTCCTTTCTGACCGGTCTATTGCTGCTGTAGTGGACGGTCACTGTTCTTTTCCTAAAACTATCAACAGTGGTGTTCCTCAGGGTTCTGTCCTATCACCCACTCTCTTTCTATTATTCATCAATGATCTCCTAAATCTAACTCAATACCCTATCCACTCCTATGCTGATGAGACCACCTTGCATTTTTCAATGTCGTACAACCGACGCCCAACCCAACAAGAATTAAATGACTCAAGGCGAGATGCTATAGGACGCTTAATTTCTGATCTTTCACTAGTTTCTGATTGTGGCAGAGCAAACCTTGTTCTGTTCAATGCCTCAAAAACTCAATTTCTACAACTATCTACTCGACATAACCTTCCAGATAACTATCCCCTCTTCTTCAACGACACTCAACTCCACATTAAACACCCTCGGTCTATCCTTTACTAAAAATCTAAACTGGCAATTTCATATCTCTACTGTTGCTAAATCAGCTTCTAAGAAGTTAGGTGTCCTATGGCGTCTGCGTCCATTTTTCTGTCCCTCTCAGCTGCTTGCTCTATACAGGGGCCTTATCCGCCTATGTATGGAGTATGGCTCTCATATCTGGGGGGCTCAACTCATATAGGTCTTTTAAACAGGGTGGAGTCTAAAGCTTTTCGCCTAATCAACTCTCCTCTTCTAACTGACTGTCTTGACTCTTTAAGTCACCGCCGCAATGTTGCTTCTTTATCTATCTTCTACCGCTATTTTCATGCTGACTGCTCTCTGAACTTGCTAACTGCATGCCTCCTCCCCTCCCGCGGCCTTGCTGCACAAGACTTTCTACTTCTTCTCATCCTTATTCTGTCCATCTACCTAATGTAAGAGTTAACCAGTATCTTCACTCTTTCATCCCTTACACTGATAAATTCTGGAACTCTTCTTTTGTCTGTTTTTCCACCTGTCTATGACTTAAACTCTTTCAAAAGAGGAGTGTCAAGACACCTCTCATACTAAATTGAACTGCCCCCCCCATTTTTTTTTCCCTACTATCTTCTTTACAGGGTCTGGCGTCAAGCGTGATTTTTTTTTATACCTAATTTTTTCCCCTTAGCCGGTACCCTTTTAATGTAAAAAAAAATAAATAAATAAATAAATAACTGGAAGTGAGAATGCATCGCTATGGATACTACAGCCATGTCCAACTTCCAATGTGCCAGTGCCATTAAACATATGCCTGGAATAATTAAACATATGCCTGGAATAATTTCGTTTTCTACATCAGAAACCGTTAGCGCCAGTAGGCTTTTTTTTTTTATGAAGGCGAAGATGGACTGCTTTTTGCCCTTTTTTTTGGCGTAGGTTTAGATTTTTTATAGTGATGCCTCGAATGTTTACGTTCTCTCTTGAATATGTTGAGAACGAGAGAGGCTTATTGCTGCTACAGCCTCAAGTGAATATAACATTGTAAGTCCCGTTTGAGGACAGTATGGCAGCAATTTGGTAATCTTTGGCCACTCGGCGGTAATACCAAAGAAAGAAAAGTGGCCAGCGGATATCGGGTGATCGAACCCGGGACCCTAGGTTCGCATGCTCGAATGTTAGCCACTCTATTACCGCCTATTCTGGTTTGGCTTAAACAATTCAAACTAATTTCAATTAAATTACTGGTTGCATAAATCTATCCTTGGACATTTCTAATGAATATAGGTGGAAACTCTTTAACAATTTGTGTTTTGCAAAGTTTAGATACATAATTTTTCTCAAGAAACAAGGCTAATTCATAACATTCTGTATTTCCATTATAAACAGGTCCCCGAGGTGGACATATCAATAAATCATCATATTTCCTGCATACATTAAAATCATTAACTAAAAAATAATGAGTCCTAGACTCACTAATAACCAAATAATACTTTGATGTAGTATGTAACATGAAAGCATTAGTATGTGGAATAGGATATGGTAAGGAAGCCATTCCTAAGACATCAAAAGTGCCTGTGGGATCATTTCTGAGAGGAATAAGCAAGTAAAAACTCAATCCATCTAATGCAGTCTTATGTACAATACGAATAGCAGCTCTATGAAGACCTAGAAATTCTAGTTTAGGAGGGAGCAACAATCCAAGAGTTTTAACTGAAATATCATCCAATAGTTTTAACAACATAGTGTTAGTAACAATGTTAGGTGAAACATATGTTTCCATCATGGTATGTAAGTCAATTCTTAAATTGATATGATTGGCAGAGATTACACTTAGAACTAATTGTACATGTAAACCTTAATTTGTTTCTGTTATTTTAGTGTTCATAATATTTTACAAATGTTCTGTCATTCTCGTAGCCGTTTCAAGTTTATCTAGTGCTTGATGTGCATTTGTTAAGTCACCTAGAATAACATTCAGGATACTAGAATGAACATTGATGATTTTCCTTTCCTGTTCCGTAAATTAATCAAGAAATTGCAAACGATTATGAATTGAACCGATTTGGTCTTGTGTTGCTGTGCCAAAAAGAATATTTGCAATTGATCCTACAATATTTAAAGCACCTTTCGTATGTCTATTTTTTCTGGACTCATTTAAGTTATAACCCAATATGTGAATTAGAAAATCATTCATTGCATAATGCAATCGTTTAAATTTTGAATCAAACTCAAGAATTTGTCGCATGATTAAATCACTCATGAAATTATTATTTTTTACTTGATCAAGATTAAGAATGATATTGTCTGTGAGGTTTTCAGCCCTTCTAACAGGTTAAGTTATGTCGTCAATCCTTATTTTAAAAGGGACAATGAAATTATTTCCTGTTAGGATTGACTTGAACTCAGGTGTGAAGCTCATGCTTGGCCGAAGAGTTGAGTCTTGTAGGGCACTCATGACTCTAATAGGCAGAGGTAGAAAATATGGTAAAATAATATATCACTAATATACATTTTTATGTATATTCTACAGGTTTAGACATAATTTGTGGTAAGTCAGGAACATTTGAAGTTAACCGTAAGTTATATATATGTTGGGCATGATGTTCTATATGTGTTGGTGTTATGGCTTTATTCTCTTCTATTGAATTTTCCACGAGATCATCATCTGTATCCTCAGAAAAAATACGGAAATGGATCTACTGGTTGAAGGTTTATTTTGGTCTCTTATTTCATCATTGTCATGTACTGGATAGGCTCTATTTACATTGGGATTTAAATGTGGTTTAATATTATCTTCATGCATAACACGTACTCCATCGGTATGCAATGTCTTTATATTGTCGGATCTAATATTTCTTACTTTTATTACTAAATCATTCACTTTATCTAACACTCTAAATGGACCAGTGTAGGCTGGTTGTAGTTTTAAAGGTAACTCTTTTCTTGGTACTTGTCTTACATATACTCTTGTCTCCTATTTCAATTTGTTTTATTTTTGCTCTCTTGTTTTGTTTTCTTTGTAACATTCCTTTAGCTTCTTCCAAATATTGTTGGCATCTAGCATAAACTCTACTATCTTCGGTTGCCATTATGATGCCATGATTGAGCTTCCTTAAGAGCTAACCCCCTTTCTTTTATATTTTTGAATCCTGGCGCGCTAAAGAGTTCCCGCCGAGTCAAGATTATAACATTTCTTAGTCAATATTTACGTAACCTTAAAATTCTTCTATTCCCAAGACGATACTCCTCTCAAATATTTATACTCACATCTCATACAAATTTTCTATGCATTATTTAGTTGAATAGTCACTTTCGTAGGATATAAGAGGAAATAAATGAGGGACTAGGTAAACCATATCTGACAACCCAACCGGGCCTCGGGGCGGGAGACTAGCGTCCTCTTTGTTATTCCTCCGTCAAGTAAAACGTCGAGGAATACGGCGAAGCCAAACTAGTAGAGCAGGGAGGAGCGGAACGTCCAAACAGCAAGGCTGTCAGCCGTGAAAACGTTTATTCACTAAAGGTAACCCGTCAAAAAACTTTCAGTGCTGACGTGTCGACAGATGATGACGTGTCAGAGTGACAAATTAATATAACTTCATTCATACCCTTAGTAACATTAACAGAATTAACAGAAAAATTTCACAATTACAATACAACCCATGTGGGGAGCAAAGAATCTGATATGAACAATACAATGAATAATTTTAATCCCATTTTCCCGTTTTCCTCACATCAACAACAATCCCGTTTTCTCACATGAAGTGCAAATACCTGGCGCCAACATTCTCCCCACCATATGAGGACATTAAGGACTCCTATTCTTACATCATAATCCATAATACATATATCCAAATAGCACCTTCATTAAACAAAGAATTTATAACCTTAACCCAAGGAACCCAAAAGAATCCCAATGCACAATATACATCATATCAGCACATAATCCAAACAATAATCATAAATCCAACCTATTGGAAGGCTTCACAGTTCGTCCTGTGCATGACACATAAGGTGACGACTGAACTGTGGAGCGACTCTCACTAGAGGCTTGCGCGTCTGCACAAAAATACAATAAAATACGATAAAAATACGATAAAAAAATCCAGATAGGCAGGTGGAAAAACAGACAAAGGAAGAGAGTTCCAGAGTTTACCAGTGTAAGGGATGAAAGAATGAAGATACTTGTTAACTCTTGCATTAGGTAGATGGACAGAATAAGGATGAGAAGAAGTAGAAAGTCTTGTGCAGCGAGGCCACGAGAGGGGAGGAGGTATGTAGTTAGCAACTTCAGAAGAGCAGTCAGCATTAAAATAGCGGTAGAAGATAGATAAAGATGCAACATTGCGGCGGTGACTTAAAGAGTCAAGACAGTCAGTTAGAAGAGGAGAGTTGATTAGGCGAAAAGCCTTAGACTCCACCCTGTTTAAAAAAGCTGTATGAGTTGAGCCTCCCCAGATATGAGAGCCATACTCCATACATGGGCAGATAAGGCCCCTGTACAGAGCAAGCAGCTGAGAGGGAGAGAAAAATGGATGCAGATGCCATAGGACACCTAACTTTTTGGAAGCTGATTTAGCAAGAGTAGAGATATGAAATCGCCAGTTTAGATTTTTAGTAAATGATAGACCGAGGGTGTTTAATGTGGAGGAGAGGGGAAGTTGAGTGTCGTTGAAGAAGAGGGGATAATTATCTGGAAGGTTATGTCGAGTAGATAGTTGTAGAAATTGAGTTTTTGAGGCATTGAACAAAACAAGGTTTGCTCTGCCACAATCAGAAACTAGTGAAAGATCAGAAGTTAAGCGTCCTATAGCATCTCGCCTTGAGTCATTTAATTCTTGGTGGGTTGGTCGTCTGTTGTACGACGTTGGAAAATGCAAGGTGGTGTCATAAGCATAGGAGTGGATAGGGCATTGAGTCAGATTTAAATAATTGATGAATAATAGAAAGAGAGTGGGTGATAGGACAGAACCCTGAGGAACACCACTGTTGACAGTTTTAGGAGAAGAACAGTGACCGTCTACTACAGCAGCAATAGACCGGTCAGAAAGGAAACTGGAGATGAAGGTACAGAGAGAAGGATAGAATCCGTAGGAGGGTAGTTTAGAAATTAAAGATTTATGCCAGACTCTATCGAAGGCTTTCGATATGTCAAGGCCGACAGCAAAAAATTCACCGAAATCCCTAAAAGAGGATTCAGTTAAGATTCAGTTAGGAGAACAAGAAGATCACCAGTAGATTGGTTTTTATATTAGCCATACTGGCAATCAGAGAGAAGGTTGTGAGTTGATAGATGCCTCATTGTCTTCTTGTTAAGGATAGATTCAAAGGCTTTAGAAAGGCAGGAAATCAAAGCTATAGGGCGGTAGTTAGAAGGATTGGAGCGGTCACCTTTTTTAGGGACAGGTTGAATGTGAGCAAACATCCAGCAAGAAGGATAGGTAGAAGTAGAGAGACACAGACGAAAGAGTTTGACCAGGCATTGAGCAACTTTGAAAGCACAGTTTTTTAGAACAACAGGAGGGACTCCATCCGGAACGTAAGCCTTCTGAGAATCAAGGCCAGAGAGGGCCTGGAAAACGTCATAATAAAGAATTATAATTTTAGGGATGAAGTAGTCAGAAGTTGGAGGAGTAGGAGGAATATGCCCAGTATCATCCAAAGTAGAGTTGATAGCAAAGATTTGAGCGAAGGGTTCAGCTCTAGAGAAAAAAGAGACAGCTGTGGAGCCATCTGGTGGAAGTAAAGGAGGGAAAGATGAAAAAGTAAAATTGTTTGAGATATTATTGGCTAGATGCCAGAAATCACGAGAAGAGTTAGAGTTGGAAAGACTTTGACATTTTCTATTAATGAAATTGTTTTCAATAAGTTGGAGAATAGATTTGGCATGATTACGGGCAGAAATATATAGGGCATGAGTTTCAGCAGATGGATGGCTACGGTACCGTTTGTGAGCCGCCTCCCTATCATTAACAGCACGAGAACAAGCAGAGTTAAGCCAGGGCTTTTTAGCTTTAGTATTAGAAAAAGTATGAGGAATGTATAGCTCCATGCCAGAGATAATCTCTTCTGTTATGCGCTCGACACAAAAAGAAGGATCTCTGACATGAAAGCAATAATCATCCCAAGGAAAATCAGAATACTATTGCCTGAGGTCCTCCCACTTAGCAGAGTTGAAATGCCAGAAGCACCTTTGCTTAGGCGGGTCCTGAGACTGCACTGGAGTGATAGGACAGGTAACAGAAATAAGATTGTGGTCGGAGGAGTCCAACGCAGAGGAAAGTTTAACAGAGTAAGCTGAATGGTTGGAAGTAAGGAAAAGATCAAGAATGTTGGGCATGTTTCCAAGGCGGTCAGGGATACGGGTAGGGAACTGTACTAGCTGCTCTAGATCATGAAGGATAGCAAAGTTGAAGGTTTGTTCACCAGGTTGGTCATTGAAAGAAGATGAAAGCCAAAGCTGGTGGTGAACATTGAAATCCCCTAAAATGGAGATCTCAGCATAAGGAAAATGAGAAAGGATGTACTCTAGTTTTGAAGTCAAATAGTCAAAGAATTTTACATAGTCAGAGGAATTAGGTGAGAGATATACAGCACAGATGAATTTAGTTAGAGAGTGACATTGAAGTCTTAGCCAGATGGTAGAAACTTCTGAAGATTCAAGATTGGGTGCACGAGAGCAAGTAATGTCGTTACGCACATTTGCGCAACAGCCAGCTTTGGATTGAAAATGAGGATAGAGAAAGTAGGAGAAAACGGAAAAGGGGCTGCTGTCGGTAGTCACAGACAACTGTGTTTCAGTTAGGAAGAGAAAATGAGGTTTAGTGGAGGAGAGATGGTGTTCCACGGATTGGAAATTAGATCTAAGACCACGAATGTTGCAGAAATTAGGAGTAAAAGTGTTAGAGGAAGTGTTAAGACACCCGAGGTCGTCAGCAGAGGGACAGTCCGACCTGGGGACATTTGTGGTCCTCTCCCCAGATGGGGACCCCGAGGCTGGGTGTGGTGAAGCCATTTTTAAAATTTTGATTAGAAGAGAGTGTAAAAGTGTAAGGTGTAGTAATGTTATGTAAGTTGTAGAAGAAGTTGTCTTTTGAGGGCAGGCTGCAGCTGCTTTCTTGTGTAAATGAGACACTAAGGGTACCAGGAAGAGAGGACACGGGAAATCACTCAGTCTGCAGCACTGCCTACATCCCCGTAAGTACCTCTCTTGGAGTATTCCACCGGGCGGCAGGTGTCTACTACCTACTCCAAGTAATGTTCCAAAGAAACCTTTGAACATCTGTCCTCTTTTCTAACGTTAATCTGGAGGAAAGCTTTTCTTATATCACCAGTCAAAGCAACTTTTCATCTCTTTAATCTCACAAGTTCTTCCACCAACAGTGGATTAAGAGAGGGGCCAGACGCAAGACAGTAATTTAATGAAATTCCATTATAACTCAAAGCAGATGCATCAAAAATAGGTCTTTATTTACTTGTGATGCTGTCCTCCCGGATAACAGGGCGATGAGGAAGGTAGAACGTGGGGTGTGGGCTGTTCATATCGCTCTCAGGAACCTCTTCAATGATGCCTACCTACTCGTAACCCTCAAACACAGCATCGTACTCCTCCTGAAATTTAGGATCAGTTTTAAACTTACTCATCAGACATGATAACCTCTTTCTGGTGAGCTTTTCATTATTTTGCAAACTATTTTTATCATCAATTCATTTCCAAGGAAGAGCAACCTCATATCTTCCATCCTTACACTTTACGGTGTCAGAAAAGAATTTCAGAACAGGATTATTAGCTATATCAGAACGTACTTCAGTGTGACCAACACCAACAGATTCCAAGTCCCAAAACTTGTGCAAACTGTCTTCATTGAAACTGTTAATACATAGCATCTGAGAAAAAAACTTTGTTCCCTTTAGCTAGAGAGGAACAAGTGCCAGATAGGACCCAACCAAACACAATTTCTTGAGCAACTAGTCCCTCAACCTGCAAACAATTGTTAGGTATCGTAAAAATCCAATATGCATCAAGTCCTATTAAAATGTCAACAGTTAACTCTCTGTCATGCACATACTCATCTGCAAACTGTATAGAGTTAAAGGCATGTAGGTTATCAGCCGGAACACGTGGACGAAATAGAGGAGCACATATAGAGGGCACTTCAACTGCAAGTAAAGACACAACAGTACCATTAACATCCAACAAATTCACATCATAAATGTTACAGGGTGTACATTTAGAGCTTTTACTTCCCCCAAAAGCGGAATAAGAAATCTGTTCTGAAGATACCCATGTAGGTCTAACCTTCCTTACAAACTTGCTCGACACGTAAGATTTATCTGACCCAGAGTCGAACAATAAAGTAGCTTCACTGCACATGCCATTCTTATCTTACACTTTGACCTTTGCTTTCGGCAAAACACTACATGTTGGTTTCAATAGATCCGGGATATGAAAAGAGTGAGCTACACTAACAAGATCACCAGCTGCTGCAGGTTTTACAATAGCACTTCCTGATTCACTCTCACCCTCCTTTGCAACTTGACCAATATTAACCTTCTCACTCCCCTTAAGAACAGAATTGCCCAGTCCCTCCAGTCGTGGACACATCTTTAAAGGAGTCAGAGCGCTCGCGGCGCTCTACCTCCTTAGTGAGGAACGTCATCAACCACTTGAGATATCTTTCGTGGCCAGATCCTTCCCTTGACCATTCCAGCCGAATGTCACTAGGCAGACAAGAAAGTATCACTGGGGTAAGGAAGAGACCATACGCATCACCACTAACACCCAGCGCTTTTAAACTCCTGATGTGGGTCTGAAGTTTATCCTGCAGCTTCCTCAAGGTGAACACATAATACTTTGATCCTTGAGGTTTGGACGGCATACTTAAGCAGAGAAGAGCTTGAATGTGAGCAAAAATTATCCTCTTTGGCTTAACGTTCCTTCAATAAATCACAGACCACAGTATAGTTAAGTGCAGTAAGTAACAATCCCTGTATAACAGACTTCACCTCACCTTTCAATAGTGACTGTTGGTAGGTGAACTTGCTGATGGCTGGGAGAGAAGAGTCATCTACCATGGCCACAAAAAGATCCCAGAATGACTGCCACTGGGTTAGTTCACCACTGAACTTAAGTAACTCAAGGCGGGGGAGTTTAACATTGGAACACGTAGCCACTGCAGAGTTACCATCACTGTCATGCTGTGACTTCCTCTCTAACACATCAGCTTTATCAAAGTCAACAAACTTCTGAGCAGCTTGTACTCTTACAGTCTTAACGGCACTACGAAAACTGGCTGCTTTGTCTAAGTCTGCCTTTTGCAACTCAGGGTCACTTATCTCCAGTTCCAGTTCCGCTTGTACGATGTCCAAGGTGGCCAAACGCTTGTCGAACTCCTGCACAGCGTCTTCGTGTTGCACTCTGGTCACCACTCGTGCTGGCAATGCGTTGCGAGATTTGCTTGCCGATCCAATGGTGACCAGAGTGCAACTCGAGGACGTTGTGCAGGAGTTCGACAAGCGTTTGGTCACCTTGGACAACGTACAAGTGGAACTGGAACTGGAGATGGTAGATGACTCTTCTCTCCCAGCGATCAGCAAGTTCACCTACCAACAGTCACTATTGAAAAGTGAGGCGAAGTCTGTTATACAGGGATTGTTACTTACTGCACTTTACTATACTGTGGCCTGTGATTTATTGAAGAAACGGTTTGGTAAGCCAGAGAGGATAATTTTTGCTCACATTCAAGCTCTTCTCTGCTTAAGTATGCCGTTCAAACCTCAAGGATGAACTTCAGACCCACATCAGGAGTTTAAAAGCGCTGGGTGTTAGTGGTGATGCGTATGGCCTCTTCCTTACCCCAGTGATACTTTCTTGTCTGCCTAGTGAAATTCGGCTGGAATGGTCAAGGGAAGGATCTGGCCACGAAAGCGATCTCAAGTGGTTGATGACGTTTCTCACTAAGGAGGTAGAGCGCCGCGAGCGCTCTGACTCCTTTAAAGATGTGTCCACGACTGGAGGGACTGGGCAATTCTGTTCTTAAGGGGAGTGGGAAGGTTAATATTGGTCAAGCTGTAAAGGAGGGTGAGAGTGAATCAGGAAGTGCTATTGTAAAACCTGCAGCAGCTGGTGATCTTGTTAGTGTAGCTCACTCTTCTCATATCCCGGATCTATTGAAACCAACATGTAGTGTTTTGCCAAAAGCAAAGGTCAAAGTGTATGGTAAGAATGGCATGTGCAGTGAAGCTACTGTATTGTTCGACTCTGGGTCAGATAAATCTTACGTGCCGAGCAAGTTTGTAAGGAAGGTTAGACCTACATGGGTATCTTCAGAACGGATTTCTTATTCCGCTTTTGGGGGAATTAAAAGCTCTAAATGTACACCCTGTAACATTTATGATGTGAATTTGTTGGATGTTAATGGTGCTGTTGTGTCTTTACTTGCAGTTGAAGTGCCCTCTATATGTGCTCCTCTATTTCATCCCCGTGTTCAGGCTGATAACCTACATGCCTTTAACTCTATACAGTTTGCAGATGAGTATGTGCATGACAGAGAGTTAACTGTTGATATTTTAATAGGACTTGATGCATATAGGAAATTTATGATACCTAACAATTGTTTGCAGGTTGAGGGACTAGTTGCTCAAGAAACTGTGTTTGGGTGGGTCCTATCTGGCACTTGTTCCTCTCTAGCTAAAGGGAACAAAGTTTTTTTTTCTCAAATGCTATGTATTAACAGTTTCAATGAGGACAGTTTGCACAAGTTTTGGGACTTGGAATCTGTTGGTGTTGGTCACACTGAAGTACGTTTTGATATAACTAATAATCCTGTTCTGAAATTCTTTTCTGATACCGTAAAGTGTAAGGATGGTAGTTATGAGGCTGCTCTTCCTTGGAAGTGAATTGCTGATAAAAATAGTTTGCAAAATAATGAAAAGCTCACCAGAAAGAGGTTATCATGTCTGATGAGTAAGATTAAAACTGATCCTAAACTTCAGCAGAAGTACGATGCTGTGTTTGAGGGTTACGAGCAGGTAGGCATCATTGAAGAGGTTCCTGAGAACGAGATGAACAGCCCACTCCCTAGGTTCTACCTTCCTCATCGCCCTGTTATCCGGGAGGACAGCACCACAAGTAAAGTAAGACCTATTTTTGATGCATCTGCTTTGAGTTATAATGGAATTTCATTAAATCACTGTCTTGAGTCTGGCCCCTCTCTTAATCCATTGTTGGTGGAAGTACTTGTGAGATTCAAGAGATGAAAAACTACTTTGACTGGTGATAGAAGAAAAGCTTTCCTCCAGATTAACGTTAGGAAGGAGGACAGATGTTCAAAGGTTTCTTTGGAACATTACTTGGAGTAGGCAGTAGACACCTGCCGCCCGGTGGAATACTCCAGGAGAGGTACTTACGGGGATGTAGGCAGCGCTGCAGACTGAGCGATTCCCCGTGTCCTCTCTTCCCGGTTCCCTTAGTGCCTCATTTACACAAGAGAGCAGCTGCAGCCTGCCCTCAAAAGACAACTTCTTCTACAACCTACATAACATTACTACACCTTACACTTTTACACTCTCTCCAAATCAAAATTTAAAAAATAGTTTCACCACACCCAGCCTCGGAGTCCCCATCTGGGGAGGAGACCACAAATGTCCCCAGGTCGGACTGCCCCTCTGCTGACGACCTCAGGTGTCTTGACACTTCCTCTAACACTTTTACTCTTGGTTTCTGCAACATTCGTGGTCTTAGATCTAATTTCCAATCCGTGGAACACCATCTCTCCTCCAGTAACCTCATCTTCTCTTCCTATCTGAAACACAGTTGTCTGTGACTACAGGCAGCAGCCCCTTTTCTGTTTCCTCCTACTTTCTCTATCCTCATTTTCAATCCAAAGCTGGCTGTTGCGCAAATGTGCGTAACGACATTACTTGCTATCGTGCCCACAATCTTGAATCTTCAGAATGTTCTACCATCTGGCAAAGACTTCAATGTCACTCCCTAACTAAATTCATCTGTGCTGTCTGTCTCTCACCTAATTCCTCTGACTATGTAAAATTCTTTGACTATTTGATTTCCAAAGTAGAGTACATCCTATCTCACTTTCCTTATGCTGAGATCTCCATTTTAGGGGATTTCAATGTTCACTACCAGCTTAGGCTTTCATCTTCTTTCACTGACCAACCTGGTGAACAAACCTTCAAATTTGCTATCCTTCATGACCTAGAGCAGCTAGTGCAGTTCCCTACCCGTATCCCTGACCGCCTTGGAGACATGCCCAACATTCTTGATCTTTTCCTAACTTCCAACCCATCAGCTTAATCTGTTAAACTTTCCTCTCTGTTGGGCTCCTCCGATCACAATCTTATTTCGGTTACCTTTCCTATCACTCCAGTGCAGTCTCAGGACCCGCCTAAGCAGAGGTGCTTCTGACATTTCAATTCTGCTAAGTGGGAGCACCTGAAGCAGTACTATTCTGATTTTCCTTAGGATGATTATTGCTTCCATGTCAGAGATCCTTCTCTTTGTGTCGAGCGCATAACAGAGGTGATTATCTCTGGCATGAAGCTATACATTCCTCATACTTTCTCTAATACAAAAGCTAAAAAGCCCTGGTTTAACTCTGCTTGTTCTCGTGCTGTCAATGATAGAGAGGCAGCTCACAAACGGTACCGTAGCCATCCATCTGCTGAAACTCATGCCCTATATATTTCTGCCCGTAATCATGCCAAATCTATTCTCCAACTTAGTAAAATCAATTTCATTATTAGAAAATGTCAAAGTCTTTCCAACTCTAACTCTTCGCTCAAACCTTTGCAACCAACTCTACTTTGGATGATACTGGGCATATTCCTCCTACTCCTCCACCCTCTGACTACTTTATCCCTAAAATTAAAATTCTTTATAATGACGTTTTCCAGGCCCTCTCTTGCCTTGATTCTCAGAAGGCTTACGGTCCGGATGGAGTCCCTCCTGTTGTTCTCAAAAACTGTGCTTCAAAAGTTGTTCACTACCTTGTCAAACTCTTTCGTCTCTGTCTTTCTACTTCTACCTATCCTTCTTATATATATATATATATATATATATATATATATATATATATATATATATATATAAATATATATATATATATATATATATATATATATATATATATATTTATATATATATATATATATATATATATATATATATATATATATATATTTATATATATATATATATATATATATATATATATATATAAATAAATAAATATATATATATATATATATATATATATATATATATATATATATATATATATATATATATATATATATATATATATATACCTGTATATATATATATATATATATATATATATATATATATATATATATATATATATATATATATATATATATATACATGTATATATATATATATATATATATATATATATATATATATATATATATATATATACACATACATATACATATATATATATATATATATATATATATATATATATATATATATATATATATATATATATATATACATATACATATAAATACATATATATATATATATATATATATATATATATATATATATATATATATATATATGTATATATATACATATATATATATATATATATATATATATATATATATATATATATATATATATATATATATATATATATATAGATAGATAGATATTGTTGCGGGCCTCGCTCGCAAGAGTTGAATCAGCTGTAGAGGCGAGAGGCGACGTTTGGAGAGTTCCGTCCTCTGTGTGAGATGAATCACGTAGCTGTAGAGGCGAGAAGAAAACGCGGCAAGTCATGTGAAGGTCACGGGAGAGCGGCCGTGGGGGGCGGCGAGTGCCCGAGGTACGATAATGAGAGCTTTTCGTGCTTGGTGTTTACTCCAACTTTCATTTCCTCTTTCTCCTAATTTTCATGTCTTTCCTTCTTTCTTCTTTGCGTTGCAATGTGACCTGTCTTGTAGCCTATTCTGTACTGCATCTTCTCGTATGTTTATCATCGTTCCAGGTCGCTTCTGGGAGTGGTAGTGATTTTATGAAAGAAAGACTTGTAACTAGGTTATTTAGAGCGAGCTAGAGCGGGGCGCGTTGTTCGACGTGTTAGCACTGTACGAGTTGGCATCTCTGCCTGGGTAGCTGGATGCTGAGAAGCAGTGAGGGCTTTAGTTTAGTGATGGGCGTTCCGGGTCTTTTCCGAGAATCGAGTCTTTCGTTCTCGTTCACTCAAAAGAGCCGGCTCTTCCGGCTCCCAAACGGCTCTTTCGGCTCAAATACTTTTTTTAGGTAGTTTCTGTTTATAGTCTTTATAATTTAGAAGAAATTTCTTAGGATAACTTTGCTAGTTAGCTTTCAATACCTATTGATTTAAGGAAAGGTGAAAAAGCTTTCAAAATTTTTTTAATTTAACCAAATATTTTTTGTTATCATTAACCGTTGGCGACAGTAGGCTTACTGAGGCACATATGTGGACTTGCCTCGCCTGTTATTTGGCGGACAGACAGACAGACACACACACACACACACACACACACACACACACACACACACACACACACACACACACACACACACACACACACACACACACACACACACACACATATGATCTATTTTCTTTCTCATTTAACATTTATCTATCAGAGAGAGAGAGAGAGAGAGAGAGAGAGAGAGAGAGAGAGAGAGAGAGAGAGAGAGAGAGAGAGAGAGAGAGAGAGAGAGAGACTCAGACAATTTTTCGTTCATGGTCACACACACACACACACATACACACACACACATACACACACACGGTCACACATACACACACACAAACATAGTATCTATTTTCTTTCTTATTTAACATTTCTATATGAGAGAGAGAGAGAGAGAGAGAGAGAGAGAGAGAGAGAGAGAGAGAGAGAGAGAGAGAGAGAGAGAGAGAGAGAGAGAGACTCAGAGAGAGAGAGCGCGCGAACAATTAGCCTGTTCCCAGCTAGGGTCGTAGACACCTATCAGCGCTAGAATTTTTAATTTTCTCCGCTTCTCCGGGGCAAAGGGGTGACTTAGTTAATTTAGAAGCCGATCTGCAGAAAAAATACGACATGAATTACTGCACATGTGTATTTAAAATTAAAAACATAACCTTAATGTTATTATTTTTACTTAAGGCCTCTTCTATTTGTTCTCAATAATCTACTCCGGATTCTGCTCCGAATCCGAATCTGTTTTGGATTAATTGGGTGCAAATAGAACAGCAGAATCTGTTTTGGATTCGCTGGATCAAAACAATAACAATGAGAGGCCAGTCGCTGCCCAGCCGTCACACTAGTCACTTCTCCGAGGAAGTGTTGAGAGTTACAACTTTAATTTCCTGATGCATTTAGGATGACAGCGGCAGTCCTAATTATCACCAAACTGCTTATTGTACAATAAAAAATCTTTATATAACTAAATGTGTTATTGAAAACACCATTAGATTCTTGAAAAGTAGATTCAAGTCTGATGAACCTCAAGGTTAACCTTGACAATGTTATACCTATTATTTCTTTACAAATACTGCTCCACCTCTTTATTATAAATATACTATACATAGTGTATTCAACATATCTGTGAAGGTTTCTGGCGGTGCTCACCATTATTTACCTCGCAAAACTTCTTTGAAATTATGATAGGTTATGTTAGGTTGGTTAGATTATGTCAAGTTATGGTTATGTTGAAGTT
>JAXIVD010002216.1:0-37500 GCA_036785275.1 Cancer borealis
GTAGTAGTAGTAGTGATAATGTTTCCAGCATCCAGCGTACTATGTGTCTAACTGAAATAACTCCTGAGTGCAGCTGGTTCACCGTACCCTATGTGCCGCTGCTTGTCTTTGTTCCCACAGCCATACCCGCCCGCTGCTGTGCCTGCTGGGGGATGCTGTGTGGTAGGGAAGCATGTCTGGGTGTCTGGTGTATGGTGGGGTGGATGTGGTAGTGGAAATGGAGTGGTTGGGGTTAGTTTTGTGTTCGTTGATTGGGGTTGTAGTGTATGTGTGTGTGTGTGTGTGTGTGTGTGTGTGTGTGTGTGTGTGTGTGTGTGTGTGTGTGTGTGTGTGTGTGTGTGTGTGTGTGTGTGTGACTGGGACTTAAGTGTGATGATGAGTAGGTAAGTAATGTTGTTTGTGGTGGTGTCTGTCAGGAAGCGTAACTTTATTTAGGTGTTGCTGTGGCTTACCATTATGTGTGGTGTAAGTACAAGGAAGTGACCTGCTGTGTGTGTGTGTGTGTGTGTGTGTGTGTGTGTGTGTGTGTGTGTGTGTGTGTTGTGTGTGTGTGTGTAACAAAGCCTGACGTCAATGCGCTGGTAATTTCTAGCCACTTGAGGTAGAAAATGTTGCGTTGATCCTCGAGTTACTGCTGCTTGTTTGTATCTACGGTTAGGCGAGGCAGTCAGTCCTTAGCGACGCGGGGATGTGTGTGTGTGTGTGTGTGTGTGTGTGTGTGTGTGTGTGTGTGTGTGTGTGTGTTTTGTGTGTGTGTGTGTGTGTTTTGATGTGTGTTTTAACCCCGCGGGAACCACTCACAGTATAAAGCAACAGTACACTTCATCTTTTTTTTCTTTTTTTTCTTTTTGTGTGTGTAAGTTCTAAGATTATTTTCTTTTCTAATATAAGTTTCATCACATCATTAATTCACTAATGAGGAGCAAACGTGAGAGAGAGAGAGAGAGAGAGAGAGAGAGAGAGAGAGAGAGAGAGAGAGAGAGAGAGAGAGAGAGAGAGAGAGAGAGAGAGAGAGAGTCATTACAACACCACAAATTATTGATAGTTTGTGTAGAATAGAATAGAACACAGCAAGCACCGCCCTCTCTAAACACTGCAGAGGAGGCGCGCGATACACACTATAGACGGTGCTGGATATTAGAGAGAACGCAGACTAAAGGATAAGGTCCAAGGATACACTCTCTCTCTCTCTCTCTCTCTCTCTCTCTCTCTCTCTCTCTCTCTCTCTCTCTCTCTCTCTCTCTCTCTCTCTTCTCTCGTGTTACATTGCATAATACCATCGAGTCCTAGCAAGCTGAGGGACGATTCAGTTAATTATCACGTAAGCTGAGGTAAGATTATCGATGTAGGTCAGAGCGTGTCCCGGGAAGGGAAGGGAAGGGAAGGGAAGGGAAGGGAAGGGAAGGGAAGGGAAGGTTAGGGGAGGAAGGGGGAAGGATAGGGTAGGGAAGGGGGAAGGGAGAAGAAAAGCTCAATTCTGGTAAGTCGCTAGGGCCGAGTCGCAATAAATAGAACAGGAGCCACAGGGACCCAGCAGAGGCAGGAAGGGAGGGGAGGAAGGAAGAAGGGAGAGAGGGAGGGGAGGAAGGAAGGAGGGAGAGGGAGGGTGCTAGGTAAGGGAAGGTGTATAAATATTTCCTTTCCCTGTGTGTGTGTGTGTGTGAGGAAACTTCCCTTGACTAACCACCATCTCGGGTAATAAATACGACAGATGTACACAGGGAGGAGAGTAGGGATGAGTAGATGTATAGAGGGCAGCACTGAGGCGAGGTGTGATGGATGGTTCAGTTCGAGATTAAAAAGTGAAGTATTCTATAAACGTGAAGTCATTAGTGTTCTTTACATAGGTTTCTTAATGCGTTTTCGCTACCTTGTTTACCTGTCTTTCCACGGTAAATAAAGATGTTTGTCCCTACGGAAGGCAGCTGACACTAACTATGAGAACACCTCCAGTTAACAAGGCAAATAGATCATAATTACCTCGACAACTAAATATATTATACTTGCCTTGAAAAGCTAATCTTCCTTCGGCCTTCCTACCGACCTTAGCCTGTCATAGCCACGCCGCCCCTAACCTACGCTGCTGCCAAGTCCTGCCCCCCTGAGCGAGTGCTGTCAGCCCTACCCCACGTGAACCAGACAGAACCGACGCCGGAATTCAAACTTGCACAAGCACTTCTGGTTGTGGTTAAGCCGTGCGGGGGTTCAGTGTGAGCGTCGGTATGTGAGGTTCACTTCCCTGCATGCCGCTCCATCCATCACTGAACACGCGGCGGATGATATAAATATAAATTCAACTCCAAACAATTGCTTGTATAACACACCGACTAGAAAAACAAATACTTGATACGATTGCAACTCCAATAAAAGTGTGTAATAATAGCATCGATTTCAAATAGGAATATAATAACGGAGTGGGGGGAGTAATAATACATAACTCCCATGCATACAGAACAAAAGAATACATCAATCATAACATGAACCAAAACTGCAGTAGCTACGTCCTTGTAATCGATACACACCCCATCAACACAATACAATACAATAACGTTGACGGGACTTTAAAAACACCAAACATTTTTTTAACTTCCTTCTATATATACGAGAACCACGCACCATACCACCATACAATATTGGTGAGGCAGGTAGGGCACCACTATATCAATACGTTCCCGTGAGAAGCCACCAAGGTTTTGGACACCACCTTGAACACCTGGCTTGCCCTACACACACCTGTCCAGAAGCTGCGTCATATTGTCCTATTCAACGCAAGGAGCCTGTGAACCCGCCGCCCTCAGCCCAGCGCGGGGTGGGAAGGACGGGACAGGGAGGGGATGGGAAGGGGACGGGAAGGGGATGGTTAGGGGATGGGTAAGGTAGGATAGGGTTAGGTGGGGCGTTCAGACACTCGCTCACTGCTTGCCTCGCCTCGCCCAAGTCAAGCAAAGCAATGCAAGGATAGTCATCAGGGAACAAGGGATTTTTAGACAAGGATAAACTCTTCACTTGATTTGCTTGCTAGTGTGTTGTCTGTCACCTCTTGTTTTTCCTCACCTCTTCCTCTCTCTTGTCTATTTTTTATTCTCTCTCTCTTTCTCTCTCTCTCTCTCTCTCTCTCTCTCTCTCTCTCTCTCTCTCTCTCTCTCTCTCTCTCTCCTCTTCACTGGATTATTTCCCTTTACGTAGAGCACCGAATCTTTTTATTTAACTTTTTCTTTTTATAGCTTTTAATTCCATCCCTTCCGCTCTCTCTCTCTCTCTCTCTCTCTCTCTCTCTCTCTCTCTCTCTCTCTCTCTCTCTCTCTCTCTCTCTCTCTCTCTCTCTCTCTCTCTCTCTCTCTCTCTCACACACACTGACAAAGGAGCTCACAAAAACGAGGCTAAAATATCATACAAAATGGCGTGAGTGTTCTTTCTGCCTACCAGGGTAAGAATGAGGATAAGAAAGGATGAGGACAAGAAAGGATGAGAGCCAAGACGAGGGTGATGAAGGAGATAAGAACGAGGAAGACGACAAAAAGGATGGCAACGAGAAGAAAGACCTGAAGAACGACGACAAGGAAAAACGAGATGAAAGGCAAGAAGGAGGAGGAGGTATAAAAAGAGGAGTGAAAGCAGACAAAGACGAGGAGTATATAGGACCATAACATAGGATTACATAGGAAGAACAGTTACCATGAGACGTGGTTGGGTATCAGTTGAGGAAGATGAACAGAACAAGAGGAATGTAAAGGATAGGTCTCGACAGGGAATCAGAAAACGTGTTCCTGCCACACCCACAGTTAGCTCCCTCCCTCCCCATTCTTCCCACTCCCCTCCCCTTCCCTCCCCTAGGTGAAGTTACCCCTTACCTTCCTTCCTTCCCTCCCTCCATGCAGCACCGACGACCCGCCAGTACTGTGGGATTGAAAAACTAACGACTAACGCTACATGTGTGTGTGTGTGTGTGTGTGTGTGTGTGTGTGTGTGTGTGTGTGTGTGTGTGTGTGTGTGTGTGTGTGTGTGTGTTACTGATAAAATACTCCTAAATCACCATCATTTCCAGTGCGTTTCGAAATCAAGAGTAATGACGGATAACAACACGGAGGAGGAGGAGAAGGAGGAGGAGGAGGAGGAGGAGGAGGAGGAGGAGGAGGAGGAGGACAGAGGAATGACACCTGGAACTGCCTGTAATCACCACGCACCTCTGGCCTCCACGCCCTGCCTTCCTGTGCTGTGGTGGCAATGTTTCCCACACGCCCGCCCAACACACACACACACACGCCTTGTCCACGCCACAAAGGTTCATTACCATCACTGAACCCTGGTTGAATTTACTTGCCTTACACACACTAGTCAATGCATGTAATAAGAGTTAAATCCATACGAGAAGGAAAGTAATGTATTGCTCCCTCCCTCTCTCTCTCTCTCTCTCTCTCAGTTGACCCACATTTAGCTAAACACGTGTCTATTGGCTGGTCTGTCTACGCATACTACACCACATAACCCCCCTCCCTCGCTCCTCCCCTTCCCCTGTCTGTATGTATGTATGTGTTATCATGTACGTACGTGGCTGTCCTTTCCCAGTCCTTCCGTGCACAGTTTACAGCCCCGTCAGTGTGTATCTCTTATCTATGCACATACACACAAACAAACAGCAGCTCTTCTATTCTGTGTGGCTCTATCTTATCTTTCTACCTTCGCGACATATGTATACCAACTCTCTCATGTGTGTGTGTGTGTGTGTGTGTGTGTGTGTGTGTGTGGGGCCTCGTTGCTCTACATGTATTACCAGAACTGGGTGGATGACCAGCCAGCTCGCCTTACCCTATCTATCTTCATCTACACACACACACACACACACACACACACACACACACACACACACACACACACACACAGACGCAGCTACCGACGCATGGAGCTGTCACGGTGCTGTTTCCTCCGGCTTGTCTCTCCCTCCTTCCCTCTCTCCCTCACCATACCAACCAACGCCCGACAAGGTTTCCCTTCCTCTAACAAAAACAAAATAAAATATAAAAACAACCCCTGTATCCGCCGTCGCTGCCCCCTTCCCCCCTAACACACACTACTAGAGGTGGGGGAGGATGACTACTACCCTTCCCTCACCCTTACACCCCTTCCTCCTCCTCCTCCTCCTCCTCCTGCTGCTTCTGCCCCACCCCCAGGAAGTTCCTCAATCCAGCCCGTGAGAACTTGAGGCAGTTTTTGCAATGTGACTCACTTTTCTCATTGCACTCGTCAAAATGGGGAATATCCGGGGACCTCCAAGACCATGTGACTCTCTCTAGCGTTGGGGAAGAAGGGGAAGGAAGGGAGGAAGTGGTGGGGAAGGAAGGAAGGGTAGCATTGGGTATCTCCATTATGACACCTACCCTCCCTTCCTTATCTTATCTTCCCTCACTCCTCTTCCTCCTTCAGTGGGACCTTCAAGTTTTCCGTATTTTTTCTGTGTTTTCCCCCTCTCCCCTTCCCCTCCCTCCGTCTAGTGCAAGTGTCTGTGTGTCGGGGTATGTAAGGGATGGGAGAGAAAGGCATCAACAAAGGGACGTTAAAAAACATGAGGGAAAACTAAAACTACATAGGAACAATGAAACAATCTGGCGTATTCCACTTTCCTCCTTTCCCTCTCAACTTCCTCGTGCAAAAGAACATCCTATTTTTTTTTTTTTCTTTTATTATTACATGGGAGTATTTTTTTTATTTTTGACTTATTTTTATTTTCGTTTTTTTTTTTTTTTTTTTTTTTTTTTTTTTTTTTTTTTGTCTCTCTTTGTAGGAAACGATGACAGCAGGTTTGCTTTTCTTTTTTCCCTGCCTTTCTTTTTCTTTCTTTCTTTCTTTCTTTCTTTTTATGTCGTCGTTGTCGCTATCCGCCGCCTCGTCACCACCCAGTACTGTGCTTTTTTCTCGCTTTATTTTTGTGTGGATACGAGTGTGAGAGCGAGAGAGAGAGAGAGAGAGAGAGAGAGAGAGAGAGAGAGAGAGAGAGAGAGAGAGAGAGAGAGAGAGAGAGAGAGAGAGAGAGAGAGAGAGAGACGAGCAGCCAACTGACAGGAAATTAAAAGAAATGAAATGAAAACTGAGAATTAATTAGAAAAATAAAAAAAAAATACCCACACCCACAGTCCCCTCCCGGCCCCTTTGATATCTGGTGGCAGCGTTGGGATAGCAAGGCGAGTGATATTGTCCTGGACTCAAAATGAAAGGGAAGACCCATGGTAGTCTTGAGAGGTTTCCAGTCTTCATTTGTGGGGGAAACGAGGCCACACCACAGCAAGCACACGCCGCTGGCTGTCCAATCATGTTATTAAATTCCTGAAATGTCTCTTATAATAAAGAAATGGAAAAATAAACGTGTACCTCCCTCTATTGAAAGAAAACGGTGCTTGTTTAATTGGGTTCACATGTATGTTTCTCAGTACTAGTAAATTAACCACCACAATCACATACGCACCACCACAATTCACCACACCTCCACACCCCGTCCGTCCAGGGTAAGCCTCTCCTATTTATTAATTAATGTTTCAATGATATAAGAAAAATATGTATTATAATCCTTCGTCACTTCAGGACCACTTACCACCACCACCACCACCACCACCACATGCTCTTTCCTCCTTCCTCGGTTTCACACATCCCACTCCTCTCCCTCCTCACTCTCCTCCTTGTCCACCTGACTACATATACAACTTTACTACTACTACTACTACTACTACTACTACTACTACTACTATTACTACAACTACCACTACTACTACTGCTTGTGTTGCAACTTCGAACTGCGTACCCACAGCTCCTCTGAGACCGTTAAAACAACTCGTAACCGGTTACTGGTTGCAGGCACGTGACAGCGTTCAGACAGGAAATCAGTATATAAATTCCATCCAGTCTTACGCACAATATTATAACATGTTACTCGTCCCTTGAGCACCGTGACGGTACTGTCCACGCCGGCGGCCAGGGACAGCACGGTCAGTATGGCACAATCGCTGCCTAAACGTTCAACATGATCGTCACTCGCGTCGGGCCGTCACAAGCTGCCATCGACTTGGTAGAACAGGCGGCGTGAGTGGTGATATGGCCCGTCCTACTGCCGCCCCGACCCGAGCTGAGGTGGACCAAGAGCAACAGCTGTCAAACGGCATCACCGTTCCCCTGATAACACGTGCGTCGTTGATATTAAGTGCTGCTTCCAAAATGTGATGCCATCATTAACCCTTGGGAAACTGCGAACCTTAATTTCCTGTGCGAAGAAAAGCGATGTGTGTGTGTGTGTGTGTGTGTGTGTGTGTGTGTGTGTGTGTGTGTGTGTGTGTGTGTGTGTATGTGTGTGTGTGTGTGTGTGTGTGTTTGTGTTTATATATATATATATATATATATATATATATATATATATATATATATATATAGAGAGAGAGAGAGAGAGAGAGAGAGAGAGAGAGAGAGAGAGAGAGAGAGAGAGAGAGAGAGAGAGAGAGAGAGAGAGAGAGAGAGAGAGAGAGAGAGAGAGAGAGAGAGAGAGAGAGAGAGAGAGAGAGAGAGAGAGAGAGAGAGAGAGAGAGAGAGAGAGAGAGAGTGTAACATGATGTAATTATAGTGCTTCATCAAGACTTCTCATCCAGCAGGCATCATGTACTCACCTAATATAGACGACCTGGCCGCCGTTGACGACTCTCCTCCATCCAAATGGCACGACGAGGGGAATGAAGTTTTTGTTGTCCGCCACCACAGGCACCGTGGGAGCTCCCACGGGCATGTTGCCACACATGGGGTTGGCTACACCCACGGTGCCACCTGGGACGCCCATCATGTTGACATGACCCATATTGGAGGCATCCATCTTGGTCCCCACAGGAACCATGGTCATGTTGCCCTGCATGGCGCCACCCATCATGAGTGGCTGTTGCTGCTGCGGGGGATCTGGAGTCATGTTGGCACCCACTATCTGCTGCTGCTGCTGCTGTTGTTGTTGTTGTTGTTGTTGTTGTTGTTGTTGTTGTTGTTGTTGTTGTTGTTGTTGTTGTTGCTGCGAATGATGGCTCTGCAGCCCTACCATATTGGCACAGTGACCAGTGTTCTGTCCCCCCATCACCAGGTTACCCTGTCCTACAACACCGTACCCATACCCCGGCTGGTACTGCCCACCCATCACATTAACATTCCCACATTGCTGCTGGGCACTGTTCATTCCTTGTCCTTGCATCACATTCATGTTATGACTTTGCATAGAGTTCATGCCAGGCTGACCTGTCACCATATTCATACCCTGACCTTGCATTGTGTTGGCATTGTTCACACAAGTATTTTGTCCATGCATGATTTGTCCATGCATTGCATTGTTCCCTTGTCCCTGAACCATACCCCCAGCTGGCATTGAATTCGGTCTTTGTGCACTATTCACATTCACTCCTTGCCCTTGCTGCACATATTGGTACTGTTGCTGCATTATCTGCAGCTGTCCACCTTGCATCTGCACATGCTGCACTGTGTTCACGTGATGGAAGGCCGCCTGCACTATGTTTTGATTGTTGAACACTCCAGTTTGATTCGTTCCACATGTGTTATTGCCACCAGATGACTGACAGGCCATGTAGTTTGGGTAACAGTTATAACTGTTTGGATTCACAGTCTGCATATGGTTATTGATGTACTGTGAATTATTCATTAGGCTGACTTGATACGGCTGACAATTATTCAATTGATTACTTGATGGTTGCTGTTGTTGTTGTTGTTGCTGTTGTTGTTGCTGTTGTAGTTGTTGTTGTTGTTGTTGCTGTTGTAGTTGGTGCTGTTGTTGTTGCTGTGTATGTTGATGCTGAGTGTGTTCTACTTGACTATCAGAACTTAAACTACTACAACTCGATTCAGCCGTCTCTGATCTCACAGAGTCACACCGGGAACTAGTTCTTGGCCGTGCTACTACAATACTGCTGCTATTACTATTATTACTTGTATTACTTGTATTATTGTTCCCCATTGTGGTAGAGTTGCAGGTATTGCTAGTCACCATCTGGTTATTCATCACTTGTGGATTGGTCACCAAGTGGTGGTTGTTGTTGTTGGTGGCATTGTTTACTTGCATCATGACACCATTCTGGACGTAGCCATTCATTGCACCCATCACACTCACGGGGTTGTGCAGCTGTTGCTGTTGTTGTGGGTGCTGCTGTTGCTGTTGCTGTGGGTGTTGCTGTTGTGGGTGTTGGTTGCTGTTGTGGGTGTTGCTGTTGTTGTGGGTGTTGCTGCTGTTGTTGAGGCTGCTGATGCTGCTGCTGTTGTGGCTGCTTTTGTTTTTGTTGTTGTTGCTGTTGCTGTTGTTGTTGTAGTTGTTGCTGTTGTTTCCCTGCTGCTGCATGTTGCTGTGCTTGCTCTGAGGCATGCACAGTGACGGTGGCAACAAAATTACCGCCAGGCAGGTACTGCAATTGTTGTGGTGCATGACTGGTTGGGAAGCAGTTACCATTCCCGTCAAACCCATTCATCTTATTCATTATGAACTGCTGCTGCTGATGAAGGTTGCCATTCATCTGCATGTTGTAATTTGGTTGTTGTTGTTGCTGCTGATGATGATGATGTTGGTGCTGCTGCTGGTGCAATGGGTTGGTGAGCCTGTATCCATTGACCATGTGGGGGTTGGTGGGCTTGACCGGGTGAGGGGTGATCATGGGGCGGTGTTGTCCCTGTGCCCCCCCCGGCCCCACCGGCCCACCCCCCTCACCTGCCACATACACCACCACATTGTGTGGTGGCTGCAGCTTACTTCCACCACTCTCTGCTGGTGCCTGGGACATGCTGAACTTGCCCCATCGGCACCATCACGCGTCTGCAAAGGAAACACACACACAAGGATTACTTCACCTTATCTACAAAATGTGCCAAGTGCTCATCAGCTTTGCACATTGTTAAACACTCGACTGTCAAGCAAAACTCAACTACCCACACTTGATTTACACACAAAAAAATATATATATAACTGCAGATGAAGGAGATATTACACACAACTACTTGTTAGGCACTGGGTGCCTAAAAGGGATTCCATCAGGATCTTATACTTACAGAGTACTAAGGTAAGGGAAGGCAGAGAAAACATAATGAAATTTAATTTCAGCCTTAATTAACAAAGGGTGAGGATGAGGGGAAACCTTGGAGTGATCCACGGTTGGATTCTTAGTTGTAGGAAAAACTTTAAAAAAATTAAACTTCAGACAAACTTCAAGCCATAAAACAGATCTGGCTTGATTCCAGGTAACAATAGGCTGTGAGTTTTGGATAACAAACATTTAGACCTCAGCTACTCCCTGCAAATCCATATATGCCAGGAAACTTAATGAATTTCATCTATATAATTATATAGTATCCTGAAATTATATTCCCTTGCAGAAGGTTATTGCACACCTCTTATCAAGGTCAGACCAATAGTATCAGGGGTCTCTGCTCATTATATTCAAGACTCTAACTTGACCAACACTAAACCACACAACTCACAATCAACATAACCTTAGGCTCTTAAAACTGACATGTTCACAAAACTCATTACTAAAAATTATATGTTAAAGAATATAAAAATGCACAACATAATATAAACTAAGAAACATCAGAAAATATGCACAGTGGAGTCCTTAATAGATCAACAATACACTGAACACTATGGTACAAGTACAATGCACTCATGAGAAAGGCAACAGACTCCTTAAAAACCAGTAGTAACCTGACGTACAACTTTGGAGACTATAAAAAATTTACGATGGTTCACCAAAGGACAGACTTTGCACCCTTAACTTAAGGGATGTTCTGAGCTATTACGTTGGCTACTGAGCAACTAGCAGTGTTTGATTGTGTTGAGAGAATTGAAGTGATGCACAGACTACCACACTTGGTGCCATGAAGCATGGGCTTGGTCTGGATTGTCATCCTCTAGAGCCATGGTTCTCAACCTGTGGTTAGTGAGCTTGGTTCACAACTGAGAGGTCCGCAGCTCAAATCCTTGGCCAGGAAGAGACAAGCTGTGCTCATCTCCTTTTGAACTTCAGTCCTTGTTCACCTTGCACAAAAAAGGTGTGGGATGTAAGTCAAAGTGTTGTGACCTCACAACCAAGCAGGATCACAAGATTAGCATTCCTGCCCTTGTCTTGTGTGTGTGTGTGGTCCTGCAGGAGTGAACAGCTCTCTTGTGGATGTGGGTGTGAATGTGTGAGGATCCTTGCTAAAAGAGGCCACAAATGCTGGATGCCGTATCGCGTAAAGTTATGCACAAGTGATGTTGAAAGAAAAGAAAAGAAAAGAAAAAGAGCGAAAATAAAACCTAAGGCAATGCCGCAATAATAACAGTTCCTTTTTCTCTTCAGTGTATAGGATCCCAAACAATAGTATTCCCTAAATTCATTACAGTGCAGATTTAGGAAACATTCATCTCTATTCTCCCACTATGAGCCGATTTTGATGGTGGAGAAGGTTTATGAACAAACCTTTCCGGGATAACTGTGAGGTGAAGGAACACACCTCGGGTATTATGAAGTGCCAATGATGAAACATCTCAAAAGTGGCAGCTTGTGGTCATGATGTTACTTGCTAAAACCTGAGTCATCCAGCGTCCCACATGATAACCTAGGGAGAGGTGCAGCAGATCTTTTCACAAATATATAAAGGTTAATACGGTCTCCAAATGCAATGTATAATAAATTTCAATACCATATTCAATATCAAAGTACCCTCACAATGTGGGTATTAGTAAGCAGCAAGGTAAGGACCCATGTCTTACTTGCATAATGTGATTGTCAGTACAATTATTCCATCACACATCAATATGATGCAGTATCACTCCATATATTACTGGACTCTCCACTTATTTCTGCTTCACAAAGTTAGGTTTTTCTTATGTGAAGTACATAAATGCAGTACACCTTTGCAAGCAGTGTTAATCAAATAAGCACGGGTCTCTGAATAAAGTAAGCAAATATTAATGTACAATAATCATCCAACGGTGCATCAAGTTTTGCTACGTCACAATTCACAAATCTGTGCTTTGTGGCAACCCTCAAACATTTCATGATTAGACTTTCATGGGAATATATCAGTTTTGGGCTCAATAAGAATGCTGTTGTCACCTCATACTCCATTGAAATTGGTGTGGGGCCAAATCTCAGTGTTACGAGATCAATACTAATTACTGAGGTAAGTGTGACGTTAATAAGTACCGAGTTGGTTATTACATACAGGCAAGTCACTACCTCGTTGTTCTACTTCTTGGTTAATAACGGAAAGCTGCTGTATTACAAATTATTACTTTGATGCATTTGGAATAAACTCAACTACTTTTCTCTCTTCTTTTAAGTGTAAATCTTTAAAATTTTCCACCATTTGATTTTTGTTTTATTGAATTGTCTCTTTGATCAAATGCATAAGTGTTGTTTATCTCTTGTTCAAATGGAGAAAGTAAGTTCCTTGAAACATTAAGAAGTTCATCCGTTGAGAGTGAGCCGTGAGAGGCATATAAAGATTTGGTCGGTGGCCAGGATTTCAATCTTGGCACACCAAACACAAGACACAAATGGTACTGATCCAGCCATAAGTGATCACTGATGCCTTAAAGTGGTGTTTGTCACCCTATATATTGATCATCACTATATCAGTTACTTATAAACTTATCATGTTTTAGGTGGTAGAAATCTAGACCCTTTTTCACTTAACACAAATCTCAGTTTAAGGAGATTTTTTTTTTTTCTTCCATCTTACTAACCAACCTGGTGAACAAACAAGCTTTCAAATTTGTCATCGTTGATGATGAAATGCTAATGATGTTCCTGGAGACGATTAACATTAAATGCTTTCTAGAAAGCTACAGCATGTTTTAGTGTTTTTTTTCCACAATTTGCATCTTGAATATATAGGACTACACACTTTTGCTCTGTCTTCTTTTAGATGAAAGATGTACATAACTATATCAGGTCTTTATGTTCATATTTTTGTTTTATTGAAGCACCTCCTATATAGTTCCTTTACTGAACTGTAGGTCATGTGCACATGATGTAGCTTTATCATGTCATTTCATACACTGTAATTATGTTCTGTATACCTATCTATAGTTTCTGATGCCTCGTTCCCTCCGTAAAAGTCTCCCAAGGAGACATCCACGGCAGAAGATATATGTATTTATGTTAAAGTAAACAAATGGAGAACTGGTTGTACGCAATTACTTCTGCACTGATTCATTGAACATGAACCAGTTACGTGCAAGTAGAACACTTCTTGCCCATCAAGCAGCCACAGAACCTGTTCACTTACGTATTGTCAAGTTATCTTGCTTGACATAAACTAATGTGCAGTCTATATAAGTCAAGTGACCAACAATTACAACCTAGCTTACCACAACATGATTTCATATATACAAATTTCAATAGATTTATACACTCAATTATAATAGAACAACTTAACATATTAATGAAGTGAAGAACATGAATACTTATCAAAATTGAATTGCAAATCACTTTGGCCCAAAATTTTTCCAGCCTCTCTCCCAAGTCATTCCGGCCTCCACCCTAGTCATTACTGCCAACATGGTTACCTATAAACCTCATGATTAGGAAGGAAAATTATTTTCACTGTTATTAAAGTGTACATTTACTTAAAATACATAATGCAATAATGTATTATGTTGAGCCCTGTGGTAGGGGCTGCAAGAATACTACCAATGTATGCCGTGTGGCTCATAACAGACAACCAAAAAGGAACAGAGGGAGGGGTCTGGGAAGTTCCTCCTCTGTGTTCTTTCCTACAAAAAAACAAGACGCAGAGTGGGAGAGGATAGTAAAGACTTCCTGAACCCTAATCACCTTGCCTTGGCTACTCCTCTCTAAGAGCGATATAAGTCAAATATATAGATGTCGAAATAATGAAAATTTAAAGTAGTAACCTCATCTTTTTTGTACCTTTGCCCCCGAGTGTGAAGATGTGACCTTCAAAGAATCTGCATGTCTGTCGCTGATACCGATGAGTTTTCCCTCCTTCACTAGGCATGCCTGAACATTTATATTCATGGCTTTTTGTGAAGTAAATGAATTAAGACATATTGGAATATGGGAGCTGTCTGCATAACCATTCAGGCATGTGTGGTAGCTTTCTACATCTTTATTTGTTCTGACACTTTGTCCGAATACACTCGCGTCCCGTGGAAACCAGTCCACTAATCCGTTTCTCTTATGTATGTTATATGTCCAAACAGGGTCCAGTACATGCACGGGACTCCAGGCAATGAAAGGTTCTTGAAATATCATCAAGGAGGAAGCGTAAGACCATTACTTGACGGATTAAGTCCCTTGTGCAGCTCAGGTTCATTAATCGTTCAGTCTAAGTTATGGTTACCTACTCAAGACTACTATGAACTGATGGTGATGCCGGGCCAGAATGACGAAAGTGAGAACCCGGAATAACTAGAAGCCAAAATAATCAGAACCCGGAATAACTAAAAACCAGAATAACTAGAACCCGGAATAACTAAAAACCAGAATAACTAGAACCTGGAATAACTAGAACCCAGAATAACTAGAACCTGGAATAACTAGAACCCAGAATAACTAGAACCCGGAATAACTAGAACCCTAAATAACTAGAATCCGGAATAACTAGAACCCGGAATAACTAGAATCCGGAATAACTAAAACCCAGAATAACTAGAGGCCAGAAAAACTTGATGCCGGAGTGACCCTCATCCTCAAAACTGCATGATATTTCAAGAATTTCAATTATGGAACAAGAATATTGAATATGCAGGCACTTCACAACATTAACATCTGTCTAAATACAAATGAAGATTAATACCTGCTAGATACAAGGAAACATTTTCTTTCGACAATATGCAGCTTCAACGAACCTAAAAATTTCAGGTGTCTTATGCTTCTTGGGTATTCAGGTAATTAATTGACTGATTTTATCCTTCATGTCCGTCACAAATCCAGACAAGTCAAGTAATATGCGAGACGTTAGTGTATTAACGAGAGTCAAGATGGACGTGGGTGTAGAGGGTTTCTTCACATTATCCATGATTTTTATATAACTAGTTTAACTTCTGGATAGTTCAAACTCCATATAGTATAAGGTGGGTAAGGTTATCAAATGATGTTGGATTTAATTCAGAAATGCCGGTTTCTGAAGGAAAACGAGGCAAAACTATGGGAAGAGGCTTTCGCAACAGAAATGAAGTTTAAAATCAATTGATTCACTGCCTAAAACACAAGGAAAATTTGTAGTTCACTAGAAATTCTTTGGTTGGTTGAAATTGCATATTGACTTTTCTATTTTTAAACTAATTTGGCTACAATTAAATCTGAAAAATTACTACAAATTATCCTGTCGAAATGTATGAGATAAATCCATCATAAATGCACATTACAGCCAAACACTACACTATTAGCTCAAATTTATTCTAATTATTCATTTATCATTCCAGTGTTGCACCCGTCAGAAATCATTCGTTCTTGAGATATCAATTAGCTATGTTCAATAACTGACGGGGGGATTCGAGGGGGGGCGCCCCAACCGTTAGGTTAAACTTGGTTAGGTTAAGTTTAGTTAGGTTAGATTAAGTTAATTTGATTATGTTAATTTAGAAAAAAAAAGTGCCGTTGAAAAGTGTGAAGCAAGCAACACAATAACATGGTGGGGCTGGGACGGGTGCAACACTGTAAATTTACCTATCATTCCAATACTAAGTTGTAAACAAATGGAAGTTTCATCCAACCTAACGATCAGGACGAGACCTGCACACACGTCATGACCTTCATCCAATGTTTACATACAGCTACATCAACTGTATTTCACACCACACTACTTTAACAACACATCAATTAAACAGCTAAATTAAGTTAATCCAATAACAAAGTACACAGTAACATGATGCATCAGTACACACACAACCCATGAGACTCGATGACACTCACAGCTGATGATCATAAGTACCACCGTAAATGAGGTCAACTGTCCTAACACTTAATTGCGTGGATATAACCTCACACAAATGAGTATGGGCGTGAAGGGCGTGAAGGGGTGAGGGTGGCAGCTGGCCTAGAGCCCGTCACACCCCCGGCCACTACCTTGGGGGCGGGGGACAGGTGAGGGAAGGGTCAGGTAAGGTAAGTAAGTGGTAGTGTATTAAGGTGTTTGACACTTACCTGCAGGACTCAACTGCCGTGAAGCATGTCTGCCGCCGCGCCGCTACACCTGCCACTGCCCACGCCTCGCCACAGTCAGCACACCCACGGCAGCGACAATTTGCACCTTCCCGGAGCACCACACATCGTTCCTTCGCCACCTCTTCACTCACTCATAATCAGGTTCAGGTAAACACATCATTGACATTTGCATATTTCACATTTATCCACTAAATCACAACAACACCTATTTCACTTTGTATTTATTGAGAATGCATATCATATCAATGCGTGACCGAGCCTCATTAGGTGATCATCATGACCGACACGCGCGCACCTGCACTGAAATAAAGCCCGACCACAACTGTGCAGAAGATGGCAGCTCATTACCCATAATGCCCCTGCGCGCACCCGCCAAACCATCCTTCCCGCGCACAAGAACAACTTTTTTTACACCGCGCGCGCCCAGTTTAATCTGAATTCAGTTGCAAATATGCCTTTTCTCCTCACAGATATGTAAAATATACTATGCATGTAATTGTTGAGCTGAACACTCCTTCCCGCACACAAAAACAACTTTTTTCCACTGCGCGCGCTCAGTTTAATATGAATTCAGTAGCCAATGTGCCTTTTCTCCTCATACTATACCTGCAATCATTGCGATAAATTTATAAGTGTTTTCTTTATTCTTCGTAATAAGGTAATATTTGTGAGAGATTACTTCAGAATTACATATTTTCACGCATCTCATAGTTTCTTGTGATATAGGCTACAGCATATGAACAGTAGAAACATATTACCTAATAGTATTAATAACATTATTTGTGTATCCACAATGATGCTGGTAACTCTCAAAACACGTATCAATAAAGATACTTGTGATACCGAAGTGTTCTGCAACTTACCATGAGTTCTAGAGTTGCATGTAGTACTTAATGTGATTTATAGAATCATAAGAAATATGATATAGAATTTTCTTAACTATATCAAATTATAGCACAGTTCGTCTTCAAAGATATATCAATGGAGTTTTGTTGATGTGCGTAGGTTTGTATGATAACTCGCACAGTTCACCCTCAGTAAAGTGAAGCCAAAGAAAATGGACATCCCTCATTCCAGCCCTAACTATTTTGTTATATAAGTTATCGTTAAACATGCATGTAACTGACCTGTAGGCTACACGTGTTTATTACCTCATTATTTCTTTATGACCAAATTGAGTGGCATCCATGATCAGCAGGGTGCTGTATTTAATCACCTCACCACAGTTCATTACAGACAGATGTCTGACTTTCTTAGCCACCTGACATCACATTAAACACATTCTGTAGAGAAAGGCACAGGATGCAGCACTTATGGGATTGAAGGTTTGAGAAAAAAGCATCATTCCCTATGTGAATAATTACTGTTTTTTTTAAGAGGGCATGTTAGACATTTTGTCCATTAATGTCCTGTGTGCTGCTAAAACAAGGAGTTAAATACAGCAAAACTTTATTGTCCAGACAAGCTGATTCAAAGAATCTCTTCAGTCAATGGTACAAGAGTATTGCTTCCTACTGCTTACTATCTTTCTCTCAAGATTCAGGTTTTCAATACTTGGATTTTAAAGCAATATAAAAAAAGTTTGCCATGTATTGCTAGCCAAGGTTCCAAAATTTACCTTGAGTTGTTGCATTGGTAATGTTCTTGATGTATTGACAATCCAGCAATGATTTCCTTTGAAGATAATATGGCTGATGTTAAGAGGCAGGTTATAGGACTAAGGCATTGTTTTATGATCTGATATGATTAGTGTCTTACTTTACACCGTCTTGATTTTAACGGCCTCTTACCTATGAGGTACAGTGATACAGATTGTATAAAGCCTTGTTTTAAAACACCAAGAATTTTATCAAAGTACGAGTAGCCATCAAAGAGTTGTGGTCAGGTATTGAAGCCTGACAGTACCTACAACCCTACTTGCATTGTCTTGGCTACCTCACTTTAAGATAAATATAAGCTAGGTATATAGGTAGATAGATATACCTAGTTTGTTTTAACCTTTAGTGTGTGGCATAGATCATTTCTGATTTTTTTGAGGAAGCACCCGACTCACACACATATACACTCACACATACAGGAAGGCAGGATTCCCAGCCAAGTCCTTAGCTTACAGTAGTTACAGTGTTAAAGAAGACAAGCACACATTGTCTTGTACCGACCCAGGATTTCACACAGGCTATCTCGGTTGTGAGGAAACGCACTAATCACTATAACATTGTCACTACATCATCATATACAAATCTATATTTTCTATGTGAGTGTAGGTCTTCTATGTGAGGCTTGCATGTGTATGGAAATATAAATATTTCCAAAATTACACTAGAAACAAGGATATGAATACAGAATCAGTTATTAATTTTGTAATTCATATATATATATACAGAAAAAATAACTTCAAGGAAATGTTTACCAAATATAGAATTCTCAGAATATAATTATCATTATTAGTATGTAAGCATATCTAATGAATAGCATAAAAATGTTACTGATGTGTTTCGCTGTTTTTACTTTGAATTTTGACAATGATTGTATGGAACTATGATCTAGTTGGCTTGGTTTGATTCTGTGATTTGTGGCCAGTGTCCGGAAGACGTGATTCCATATGGCTGGAATTGATAGCTGTGGATGAAGGGGAAATAGTATTAGGGTTTTCAGAAAAAGTTATGGAGATTAACACAATGGTCAATACAATTTTATGAAATGATACTACATCCGCAGAGAAGAAAAAATAAATAAACTTACCAAAGCTAAAAACAAACTGAATAAAATAAACAATATTCTTCCACTGACATTCACAAATCACTCACGTTCTGGCATCTTGATTATAAGGAATTTTTTTTCTATGAAGACCAAAATATAGGTAACTAAAACTTGCTGAATGAGGATTAACTGACATGCTAATTTGTGGAGAAGACATTTCAAATTTCATATAATTCTATATAATTGCCAGAAATGACCTGTGTTTATGATATAATGGAGAAACTCAATATGAATGTAAGTACCAAGTGTAATGAGTTTTTAATCTATATATTTATCTATCTATATCTCACTCTCATTCCTAATAGTTACCTCAGATATTCCAGCAGCAGGGAGTTATAGCATACTTCCTGGAGGTCAAACTTGCTCTATCGTTTATTTAAGAATCAATACCGAGGGAAATGAAAAAGAAATAATTGAGGATGGACAAGTTTATACATTCTGCTGAAATTGTTTGAACATAAAGAGGTGAATGAACCTGAAGCAGGACTTACTCTGAAGAGGTAACTATGAATGAAGGTGTCAGGTGGTGGAACTGACATACTCTTTAGTGAATTTTTAACTGATTTGGAGGAAGTATTATTAACATTGTAATATTATATCCTAGGAGCAACAGTACATATGTATGCATGTACTGAATGTACTGTACTCTGTATCATTGGCTGCTGCTACTTTCTATCTCCAATGAGCAAAACACCACTGACAATGTAGTGATGATGATGATGATAAAATAATAATAATCTTACTTTTTTTAAGTGTATTTCACATCACTCATAGTTGCCATAGAAGTCGACAACATTCTTTCCAGTCTCATGGAGTCTGACCCGGTGTAGCTTGACTCCCTCTGGAAGCAGCTCCTGGATGCCATCATACATAACCACTGCAATGTTCTCTGCGGTGCTCACCAGGTTGGAGTCCCTGAAAAGTAATGAACAATATTAAACTTGTAACCAATCTAGATATAAACAGAACCTATAAATACACCAACAGATATTAAACTATCGATATATCTAAAATTATTGATGTAAAATAAGCTATTGTTGCGAATGTGTGTGTCCAGTTATGCATTTGTGGGTGTGTTAACTATTGTCTTGTAAATAAACTAGTGGTTGGGGTGGGTTAACCAGCGCCGGCAGATGTAACTAGGGCCGGCAGGACTAACAAGCTGTGAAGTGGTGGTTGGTGGCCACTACTGCCCCTCCCACCATCCTGCCTGGGAGGTGTCGAGCGAGGGTCTTGGCGTCACTCACGACAGAACGCCTTCGCCTTACCACGCACCTCTTGGATACTACTACTCTCTACCTACACTGTGTATCGTGGAATACCGGCCCGCCTTGTGTTTAATAAACGTGTTGCTTAATAAAGGGATTAAAAGTGAAGACTGTGTTTGGTGTCACCGGTGTCATAGACCCTATCTCCCCGGCAGTGGATACGTCGAACCCCGCTGTGGCGGAGCTGCCCCACAAAGCCAAAGTTAACGATGTGTGGTTCGCAACACTATAAATAAAAACGTAATAACACTATAAATAAAAACGTAATCGACCATAGAGACAAGTAACTATCATTCTATAATTTTCTGTATTCCTCAAATTCAAAAAGATATTTAAAATCAGTAGAAGATTCTAATTTCTTAATCAACATAAGAATTTTCTTTTTACTATCAACAGGCTTTAATACATTGTCTGGTCCTGGAGCTCTTCTGACATCTTTACTTTCCAAATTTCCTGAATGCACATTTTTATATCTTCCAGACTATGTCCTTTCTTCTACTATCTACCTTAAACTGTTATAAATATAAACCAAAAACATTTATTCATCACCTCAACCTACAAAAGTGCATCTCCATATATTAAATATTAAATTTTTATCCTTCCATTTAAGTATATGAAAAAATGTTTTGGTTCATCTTTGCATTTCTCAATATATTAAATCTTTCTTTTTTTCTTTTTCTTTTTTCTATGGATCCTTACATACTCATTTCTGGTTATTTTTATATTTCTTTGACTTTCATTTTACACCTAAATCTTACTTGCATTATTAGTGAGTGTCAGTGCAATTATTCCATCACACAGTCACTTATTTACTTCTATGCTTACCATCCTTCCTTAAATTATACATCTAAGAAATCCAACTCCTTTCCTCTCTTACTTAGATCTTTCTCTCACCTCACTTTCATGCTACCAATCCAAAGATATTTATATAATTAGTTCATAACAGCAGCATAAATAGTTGACATTACTGAGTGACCTCTAAGGGCAAGGCAAGGCAAGGCAAGGCATAAGGTAAGGTATAAGCAAGGCAAGGCAAGGTAAGGTAAGGTGAGACAAGGCAAGGCAAGGTAAGGTAATATAAGACAAGGTAAGGTAAGGCAAGGCAAGGTAAGGTAAGGTGTGCAGGTGTGGATATAATAGGAAGTGTTTAGGAAGGAGTGTGTGATACCTGAACACTGGTACATCAAGGTCAACATTCTTATGGTCGAATGTGTTCATCACCACCTTCTGGATCATGATCTTGAGGTCAGCCACATTGATCACCATTCCTGTCACCTCATCAATCGGACCACGCACTGTCACATCCACTGAGGAAGAAACAAAACATATCTAGAGTATTCTTTGGGAAACTAAGGACGTGCAAATCAAAGATGAACATATAATGAGTGTGTAGAAGAGTTGCAAAAGAACTTAACACTATTTTATATAATATTGACACATATATGCATTAATTATCAATACAGTTTGAACTTATGAACTAATATCATTGCATACAAGTGTTTCGACCCATAATATAAACAATATGTTAACTTATAAGTATAATAATTGTTTTGATTATGATTATGATATATATTTATTTTACCAATACTGTGCAACATTAATAAAAAAGTTTGTTGATGAATATTGGTCTATTTTTCTTTAATTATTCATTTATTTTTCATGCTACATCTCATTAACATTTCACACTTCAAATGGAAAGACTGAAGAACACATGCTTCCCTTTGCAATACTTATCTCCATTAATTGCATCAATACTCATGTATTCATAAATTTTACTGCCATCCTGACCCTTGCAGTTACACGTTCAATTAACTAACTCAATATTCATGTATTCTTAAAATTTTCTGCTCCTATATTTTGAATTCAGTCTTCCCTCTAGCTCTATATTGCTTCCTAAATAAATATTTCATCCTACATTTCACAGACGAGTATTAATTAAAATCACTAACCCAAACAATATAAACAAACTAACGCAAACAATATACATTACCTTTATAGTTATGACCGTGGCCGTTGGGGTTGTTACACTTTCCAAAGATTTTGCTGTTCTCCTCATCTCCAAGCAATTTACTGTGAAACATTAACATACATAAACATGGTGCTTCAACAAATAGTCAGCTCCGATGTGAAAATAGTTAAAATTTATGCATGTATTATATCTTATTGCTAACATTGTCTCCACAGAAAGCAAACTGTGAAGAACAAGTTTTGTAAGAGTAAAGAATAATAATAATTAATAAAACAACAAACGTAGGTTATTTGAACACTAATATGTAGTAATTATTGTATACGCTTATAATTACTAGTCATTTCTTTCAGTGCTGTCTATAGTCTATTCTAGCTCATTCTCTCCCCGTCAACAATTTGCATCTGAGTAGGCTATGTGTTGAGAGAGAGGGAAGAAACACACACGCAACATTAATTCTTGCTGCAAATAGAATATAAGCTGTATGTTCTACTGTAAGATCGCTTATGTAGGCTGATGTTTAAGTACTTCCGCTACAGACAGGTCACGTTCACCTTTTAGTCACAATGTAAGCAATAGTCTTTGTAATCTCGAGTTCTGTGAAGTTACCACGCCTGTCTGCAGTGGCTGTGAGACGCTCTGGGCTTCACCTAAGATTTATCAAGGGCCAAGTCTTTCCTCGTCACCTTATAGCACCTCACTCAGTTACGTGGCGCGGGAGATGAAATAGGTAATACATACAACACATGTGAGGGAAAATTAAGATAAATATCCTCAGTGAATTTAACATTGAATAAAAATAAATTGGTTATATGAAATAAATAATTGTTATGGTTCAGGTGTCGACGTGTATTCGTAATCGATACGCAACGTTTTATCAAATTTGAATACACGGTTCTGATGTAATGTTGAAATATTTAAGGCTAACTGATTTTGACTCTAGCTTTGGTAGTCGGTAAGGAGATACTATTCTATTTATATTTTACATATACACATTACTGTATCGACTATTGTACTTACAGCTTCAACATTGGCTTTCAGTGTTTCAAATCATTAGTCATTACACTAACTTTTGAACCAGCCTGCAAGATACATACGTAGATAACCAAAAATGTTTATTAAATTAATCTACTAGGTACTCGTATGTAATGAGTAATCGGTAGCAACAGTCAACTTCCCGTCCGCCTCCCTCACACCGTTTCGTGGCGAGCACTTCAAATTCAAGTAGTGGCGTAGCGTGGCTCACAACATTTTCGAAATTAATTTTATTATGTTTTTGCAGTGAAGTACAATCAATTACTCTCTACCAGACTGTAATTTCCAAGTTTTACATTAGTTCTTGGCAATTTAAAAGTATATCAAAATGTTCACATGCAACCTAGTTTGATAAACCGTGTGTGCGTGCGTGCGTGCGTGCGTGCGTGCGTGCGTGCGTGCGTGCGTGCTCGCTCTCTCTCTCTCTCTCTCTCTCTCTTTAAGGTTAATGTGCATCGTTAGAACAATATAATGGTGAAGACGCAAGTGTGGAGTGAAACCTTTGCAATCAAGTTCGCGTAAAGTCACACCAAATCTGTAATGATAACAGATAGCTTATCACTTCCACATTACTACTAATTTGTGCGACTTAAAACTCTCAGGAAGATAATTCAACAGTCATGAATGCAACACTCTTCAACAGTATTCCATCCTCCTGGTATACTATTATGTAAGTAATTAGTTAAGATGGACAGACAGGAATGCGAATGGGTGAGAAACCTTTACAGCGATATCACGGGAAAAATATAAATTCTTATCAGCTCGTTAAAAACACTTGAACAAGATAGCAAGACGAGCACTATTGTGACGGACTGAGAAACTGTCAAACAAGATAAAAAAATAAAATAAAACTATAGGTGGGCGGGTCCATTATAATAAATTTGGTACTCGAATGACAGAAAAAATACCAAAGATTTATTATAGGTATTCTAACATGTCATATTGAAACTGAAGGCGATATGCAACACAAGTATGAATCTGTTAATTAAATGAAAACGGCAAAACAGGCATCTCTGTACAATAGATATCTTGATAAAGTATCTCAACTCACCTGTGTAATCTGTGGCTGGCACTGATACTTTCAGAGCGGGTCACATCTACAATTGGTCTCTTTGTGTTAGGGGGCGACATAGTGATAGGTGTTTGTACTGTTCAAGGGATGACAACCAACTGTTGCTTCACTCCCGAAGAAGGCACAGTCACGTCTTTACGCAGGGAGAAGTGTTCTGCCTCTAGCCAGTAGCCCTCCACCACAATGAAATACTCAGGGACAAGAATCAATATAGAGTTGCCTAATATATTCTTTTAACAAATCTATCTAGTTGAAATAACGTTATTGATGAGACTGGTGATGAATATGGAAGGTGTACTTTATAGAATATTGGAGCAGATTATATAGTAGACTTTGATTTTGACCGTCAATGATATCCGGCATTTTTATGGAATTCGTGGTGGTGGTATTTAGCACCTTAAACATGTCCATCGCGTGGTGAAGAACGGCAACTCAACCAAAGCTGCTTCGTATTAAAAAAATAAAAAACTAATATCTAAGTATTATACACTTTATCATATATACTTTATTAAAGAAAACAAAGGAAATAAAACATTGACACACGTACAAGTATTTGCCTTAATACAAAATAAAATCATGGAATCCTTTATTATCATTATTATATTCATAGAGGTCACAAAAAAGTCGTAATTAATAGGGTGACGCAGCTGGTTGAGGAATGACGAGATAATGGGCGAAGAAATATGGAAGATATGGAACAATGATCAGTGGTAGTGGTAGCGCTTGGAAGTGAAGACGATCGTAAAAGTCTGGAAAAGTGAAAACGACTACGGTGAAGTATGGTGGAGGGGAAGGATATGTGAATGTATAGGAGTATGCTAGGATTATAAAACTATATCATGAGGTCTGTTGGGCTGAGAGACTATTAAAAAAGAGTCTAAGAGAATGTAAAGGGTATTAGAGCCTATTTAGAGGATCAGGTGGGGTGTGGAGAAGGAGGCTGTGAATGAAATGTATGATGCTGGGAGAATCGAAGGGAGGTGGGACACGGAGACGTCACTAAAAGTCCTTGAGGGTGTGTGTATGTCTGTGTGTGTGTGTGTGTGTGTGTGTGCGTTTCTATCAGGCCTTTCCAGATTCCCTTCGCTGAGAACCTGTAGGGATAGGGGTGGAAACGTTACCTGAATATGTAACTCGATTCGTGCCTTCTGATAAAAGCTTCACTGATACACAGACACCATAAGAAGCGGATGTATATATAACCACACTGAAACGTACGATAACCCTGAAAGAAAACCACATAAGCATAGCAACATCTCTCTCTTAATTACCTCTTTTTAGTATTCTATCTACCACTAATAAGGAGGAATAAAAAGAGGATTGCTTGATTTATTAGTTAAGTTTAGAGGCAGTAATCAGCACCGTGTGAGGAACTCTTAAAGGAACAAAATATAGCGAGGTAATAAAAATGTTGATAGAGAAGAGAGTAGTGCAAGGGCTACATTTAGGGTTGTTTACTCATGGTAACACTAACTCTGTGACCTCTAAGAAAAAAAAGACGCGCTGTTCTGAAAGGTGACCCTGCCCTTACCGGCTCAGCAGGAGTCTTATACAGAAGCCTATAGAAGGAAGGATAGATAGCCATAGAGACGTAAGCTGGACTAGTGTTATCGTCACCATTGTTCCCTTAAAATTAATCTTGGTTTATTACATTGTGTTTTCCGCTTGATTTCATGGTATTGAATGGTGATAATTTTTACCGTTGTATAATGAAATATCTCAAGTTAACTACCGTAATATTAATCACATGCAGTTCTTTCTGTTATTGCCAATTATGACTAAATAAATATGTTTGTGTAGTTTGTGAGGAGTTTTCATGAATCTAATTGCTAAAATGGTAGTTAAAAGTAGATTATATATGTATGGTGGCAATTAGTTATAATATTTGCAGCCGATTGGTGGATGTGGGGAGGATATATATACGGGGGGAGGTGAAGTTTGTATTAACGCAAACTATAAGAGTTTACATGTGTCGCCAAACTTCGTTTGTTTTCACGAACACGATTTTAAGGAGAAATGTCTTGGTTGGTGTTGCCACAATTTTCCTAATATATTTCAATCTTAATGCTTGTTTTTAGTTTTCTTTTATATTAAAAACGACATATATTATATACATATTTTAAATTATAAGCACTGAAATGATCTCAAACATCTTAATTTTTTCAAATTTATTCGAAATAGATATCATGGTTTCTCCGTATATTTCGCACCGCTTCCATCCTAAGGTAGAGGCCAACATCTCGCTACGTGATACAAATTCCCTTATATATTACAATCATTATGCTTGTTTGTGGATTTCTGTTATATTAAAAACAACATTAATAATGTAAATATTATGTATTTCAACAACTGTCATGATCTCAAACATCTTATTTTCATCTTATTTATTCGTAATGTATATCCTGCTGATTCTGTATTGAAACTACAGCACCCTCCACACTCGTCCTAAGCCCACAACATGTCCAAATATCGTCGTATACAGATCACCTTACCAGTAGCAGCAAGATGTGTGTGTGTGTGTGTGTGTGTGTGTGTGTGTGTGTGTGTGTGTGTGTGTGTGTGTGTGTGTGTGTGTGTGTGTGTATGAGTGTGTGTATGAGTGTGGGCGTGGGTGTATGAGTGAGTGTGTGTGTGTGTGTGTGTATGAGAGTGTGTGTATGAGTGTGTGTGTGTGTGTGTGTGTATGAGAGTGTGTGTGTATGAGAGTGTGTGTGTGTGTGTGTGTGTGTGTGTGTGTGTGTGTGTGTGTGTGTGTGTGTATGAGAGTGTGTGTGTCTGTGTGAGCACTGGATGTCTTCACATGACGCGGGGCCCGGCCTTCGTATCTGCGCTCGCTCCAAGTGAAATTTTTGTGTTCGAAACTGGATCTGTCTTCAGTGTCTAAATTTTCTTTGACTTACATATTTTTGTGCAATATACAAAAATCTTATTTCTTACTTTAATTTGATGAAAATAATTGTAAACAATATGATATGCTTTTTACTTATTATTAGGAAAAAGGGAACAATTGTAAGTCGAAGCTACAACCACAAAATGCATTGAAACATCAACATCCACACATGTTTGAATGTCACATCTTGTTATTTTCTACATTTCTCTAATATATTACAAGCTTTTTGCTTGTCTTTGGCGTTCTTCTATATTAAAAACAATATATATAATATAAATCTTATGTAGACGATCAACTATAATGGTCTCAAACATCTTACTTTCTTCTGATTTATTTGAAATATATACCCAGATTCTTTCTCATGAAAACACACACATCCGCTTCGCCCCACCCACGTAGAGGGCCCAACGTTCGCAATTTTCAACACTTCCCTAATATATTTCAAGCTTTATGCTTGTTTTTGGTTAGCTTTTCTATAAAAAAACAACATATATATTATAAATCTTATTTATTTCTACAACTGTTATGGTCTTGAACGTCTTACTTTCGTCTTATTTAATCGAAATATTATCTCGCTCAGTGTCTACACAGATGAAGTTCTGAAGTTGGTGAGCTGTGATTCGTTACACGAGAGGATGCAAAACATTGGCAAACGCAGATATTCGTATATTGAAAGTGTTTGCGATATTTTGGTCAGAATTTGCCTAGTCATTGCATCTTGGCAAGAGGTCTTGACATTACATGTAAACGCCTATATATAATCACAGGAAGAGAAAAGTAAAGTCAACGAATTGATTAATTTATGTTTTTTTATTTTTATTTTTTTTACATTAGAAAAAAAATAATGGCAATGTGTTAGATATTATTATCTTGCCATAACTTTCTCCTTGTTGAGTAATCCGTAATTAAACACATTTATGCACTATAATAGTCATGTGTTGTGATCATATTTTAGTTCTTACTTCCCCAACTCTTAAGGAATTTGTTCTGTCTGGCAAGCCTTATGATAATTTTTTTTTTTAACAATAGGATCTGGAACCAACCGTAAGAGGAGAATAGTCTACTGACAGGAGCCTTCTGGGTAAATAATAGGTAAGAACGTTGTATAACCTAACCATTTGGGATGGACGACCTGAGTATGAGTTGTCAGCCGCCTGGTTTTTTTTTGCCTGGTCAGTGTAAAACATTTAATCAAGAGAAATGTATACGGTAGATATGTATTTGATGTAATGCTAGTTTTCAGTCACGATCAAATCAAAGCTGCTATAGTTACATGTCTGTTGCGCTTAAATGTCTGATATCTGCAGTTGAGTTTACGTCTCGTGACTGTTGGGAGAGGACCATGTCTTTCTGTCTCACCTTCCTTCCTTCCTTTCTTTCTTTCTTTCTTTGCTAATTCCCTGCGTCCTAGTAAATACGCGTTCACACCAATGACACAACAAAACGTTCCCTTCACAAAGCTCACATAACAATTGAATACGTGACGAATACTTACAGGATTAGTTTTGTTCGAGAATGAAGTAAAAAGTCAGTCATTACACAAGCATTGTTGGTGACACGTAAGAGTACGTCAACGAAGACATGAAAGTTGACCTTAAGGCCTTGCTTGGGGACAGATACTCTATACATTTTTACGACCTACGAATCATAAGGTACCAAATTACCACCGCCCAGTAGCTTCCACATTGGTATAAGTTAAATAGTACAGGAAACAATGAGCTTAATTCAATCCTGCAAAAACTAGATTATATATGAACATTCTTTCCATCATCTTCACCTCTGTCTGCTCCATTCTACAGACATGTCTTGCTCCTTCGCTGGCTCTGTAAGTAGCACATCCTGATTATCTGCAAGAATTATTCTTTTTCGTTTCTATATCTACAATACAAGATGGCTGAAAGATCTACATCTGTGTATATTCCGTAGTAATCATAAAGACTTGTTAGTCAAAATGATAAAAACGGCTGGACAGGAGACCAGCATCGCTCAGTTATAAAATTGAATAATGGATATTTACATGATTTATATTAAGCAAGCAAGCATGCAATAGGTTTTGATTTTATATAAATCAGAAAAATGAGTCCAGATTCGCGTTCAGCATGATCGAGAACCCCTATGTACTCATTTTCATGGGATTCGGAGATGTCCAAATTTTATCGAAATTTCCTAGGATACCCCCTTAATTTTTTTTTTTTTGCAGAAATAATGTTTTATGAAATAACAAAAAAACGAGGTTAACGTAAGAAAACAAACATATAGAATAGTAAAGAAAGAACAGAAGACGCGTGTCCTACTGAGCAAGAATAAAAATATAATAATGTGGTAAAGATGCGCCGTTGCCAAGACGGAATCACCCTCACCTGTTGTTATACAGTTATTGCCTCCAAGTAAGAGCCCAGGGGGAAGGAAGGTCGACCCAAGTACGTAGATGTGTCGGAATACTGATTGCCTTACAAGTTATAGGCTTGAGCTGCTAGACGTTAAATTATCTCCTCATTAGAAATATATGACATAGAGTAATATATATGCGTGATGTGATAGATAAAGTTAAAGTAGATCAAGTATATAGGATACAGATAACAAAATAAGATTGACAGATAACAGCATAATTGGAACACTGTACAGTCGTGTTATGAATAATGGATTCAGTCTGAGTGAGATATACTGTGGTCAATATTTATAAATCAATTGCTGTCTTCTACCTACATACAGGTTAAAGTTTGTGTGGAAAGTATGGTGTATGATCACTACGTCTGAAAATACAGTTCACGCCTCTATGTTATTGTTAAGAAGTGTAATGTATGTTTTTCTGTCATGATTTATGTAATTTTTGTAGTTTTAATCAACCAACGAGTTTCTAGTGAGCCATACATTTTTTTTCTGGTAATTTTCAGGTACGATTACAGTATTACACCCGTCTCACTATAAATGACTCCTATGTAGTATATACGTAATCTTTTACTAGTGGTAGACGCTGTTATGATTATTTTCCATCGCAAATTATTTTAAGAACCTCAATAGGGGGATTGAGGGGCATAGACTCACCCCTTGTTTGGGTCAGGTTAGGTTAGATTTATTTATTTTGATATCATGTGTGGATACAATATTTCTTGTGAGTTTTAGTGTTTTTTATTAATTAATTTTTATTTTCATCATAATAAAAACAAATTTCTCTTCACTTCTGTCACAAAAGCTTCATCTCCTCTCCAACATTCTTTGCAAAGTAGATATTAATTTATATTTGTTGTATATGTATAAGTAAATATTCTTTCTTTTCAGTTGATTTTGTGGAACTTCACTTCCTGTGTTACTGAAGAACAAGATGCATTTCAATAGTGATAGCTTAGTACAGTTTGCCGAGGCAGCAGGTGACCACGAGGGTCGCCTCACCCACAAGTCACCACCCAGGACACTCTATGACTCGGGTAAGCAAGGTTTTATCTCATACTCAATTTAAAGATCATAATATGTACTGAGTATGTTCAATGGATGATAAAATGCACTGGGAAAGCAGTTGGAGCCTTGTTGTGAAAGTGATAATATAGTGGATGACCAATTACAATATGAATATGGATTATAAAAAAAATATGTATGAGTATGCATGAGTATTGACGTGCCAATGTGTATATGCATATACATGCATGCGTATATTATATACATGCAATACATGCTTGCATTATAGTGCATTAATTTTTTAATGTTACTACACATGCTACATATATTGGATACTTACAATACAATCTTTGATTTCAGCTTGTAAGGAACGTTGGTTTAAACTAAGAGCCAATATGTTGTTCTACTATCGTCTAAATGAATTTGGTGGAGTAGAACAAAATAAGGTATGTATAGAAATGTTGTGATGTACACATTTTATTTTGCATTTAAAATATCAGTGTGTTAGATACATAATTTATTTGAGAGAAAGGTATTTGAATATCACAATGTTTTTCTGCCGAAACTGTAAATTAATTTTTAGAGTATAAGTGTTTGTTAGTGTTTGAACACAAATACCATACATTAGTCAGTTCAAAGATCTTGGCCGTACTTTCATTTAAATATACCATATCATGTATGAGTCTCATAGTGAGGTGAAACCAATGGTTCAACAATGCTCAGGCACCAAGGCTGCTAGATTGTGTACCCTAACCTGTGTATTATGTTTTTCTGGTGTTCTTTTCAGCCAAGTGGTGTCTTTGTTTTGGAGAATATTGAAGTCCAGAAAGAAGATACTGAGGCTTCCTTTGGGTTTGCCATCAGGTGGAAGGTGAGGCTCATTTTTGTATATTATTAAAATATAATCCATTAATATGGAATGCAGGAAACATTAAGTAATTCAGATGATTTGTGTTCACTGAATTTTAATTTGCTTATCGTTCCAGTAACTGCAAACCTTTAATTTCCAACACATCTATCCTCACACCTATACAAAACATCTGACACAACAGTCTCCTGCTCTTGATTGACATTTTATTATTCCTTAGGATGACCTGGACAGGAAGCATCTCTTCTTTGCCACATCAGAGGCGAGTGCCTTTACGTGGGTCAACAAACTAATACATGCAAGGTAGGTTTCAATATTCCTAATGAGTCATTACATTGTATTTTGTTCTACTGTTTGAAATGAAGTTGACATCACAAAGGGAGGCAACTTGCAATTATTTACAATAATTGGTGGAAATAGACTTAACAGCACCCCATTCCATTTTTTTTTCTATTTCAGCTACGAACACATGAGAGCACAGTTGGTAATGTTAGGAGTTCAGATCAGAAGAAAAACAGGAAAGGTATGTAAGGAATCACTATTATACCTGTTTTTACATTGACTGTAAAATTAATAAAGAGAAAAACATGACCAATAAACAGTAGAGTCACCTGATTCTGGAAGCTCATTGTGTTAACATATTTTTATCTGAATTCCTTATGAATCCTGATGTCTTCTTGCATTTCTTTTTTGTTTGCTGCAGGATCCCCTTGAACACCTTGGCACACCTCTCTTGCAACGGACATCACGAAGAAATTCTCATCGCAAATCAAAGTTTCATGTCAACTTGGAGGAGCATCACACACCACAAGAACAATCTGAAGTACACTCATTTAGTTTTAGAGTTAAGCAGAGCCAAGAAAGGGAGAAGAGTCCTTCGAGGCACAGTTTGCCATCAAGAAGTCCTTACATGAAGGTCAAATTACAAAATAGTCCTTCATTGAGGGAGCCGGTCCGCCCTGCTCCTGTTCCCCCTCCAAGGAAAGGAAAGAAACAGGATCCACAAAATGGGTTAGTATGTTATTGTTTTGCAGCATTAAATAAACACATTCATATTCCAGGATAGTAGTTTTAAAGTCATTTGAAAACAGTTTTCTTAAAGATGGTAATAGGTCTTACTTGGGTGGTCATCATTAGCAGAATTATTCACTATGATTGTTCACTATGATATGATAGTGGCGTGTTAAGAAGTACAGTAAAACCTTGATATAACGAACCCGCTAATAGCGAATTTCGGATATAAAGAATGTAATTTCCTAGCCGAACCAAGTCGGATATAACGAACCATAGAGAACCACTTTGACATTTAAGTATGAGATAGTCATAAAATATCTTAAGAGCCTCAGCATTATAACTATTTGAATCTCTAATTAAGCAGTCTCAAGAATTAGGAGTATTAAATCATCTCTTTAATCTAAATTTATGATAGAATTTCCCTTTATAAGTCATATATCTAACCAATATTATCCATTTCTTCTCTACAGGCACGTGCTGGTGGACAGTTTAGTGCCGGGAGTGGAAGGCAACATTGTAGATGACTTGGTGGCAGGAGTGGGGTGCAACAAAGCCTCGTTCAAGTGCCACATAGACGATGAATGTCTTCCAAGCCAACAAAACAGTTTACTCGACTGACTCTAACCATTACTCTCCATGGCTGTTGTTTCGCCTCAAAATGAATCTCTTTTTTTATTGTTGACTTGTGTGACAATTACTATCATTCCTTTTAATATTGTACAGTATTAATTTAATTGAGTGTTTGTTGATATAATATTTAATCTAAATATTCCTCAGGTGCCTTATAAGAACATGGATACTGTGTGATATGTGTGTGTTTTTTCCTCATAGAAGTGATTCATATTTACATAATGTACAGTCCTCATCATTGACGTTTGCTGCCTCATCTTCTTTAATCAAAATAATCTCAGGTGTAAGGTACAGGTTTAGGTGTGAAAACATCTACTCGCCAAAATTTGATTAGTGTTGGATATTCCTGACGTTAGATGACTTCCATAAGATGTTTCGGCACTGAATCTGCAACCTTATGTAACTTATAAGGAGGAATATTGTCCCAAATCTCACAAATAGCTGTTTCAAGTCAAGGCAGAGAGCTGATGTCCTAGTATACAAGCCTCTTTATGATCAAATGTTCTCAATTGATGATAAGTCTCGGTAATTTCCAAGTCAATCATGGGAAAAAGACACATATGACTGCTACCCTTTCCTGGGCAAGTCTTGGGAGTGATGTGTGTATGCGCTCAGCAGAAAATACTTAGGCAAGCTAGGGGCAAAGTTTGGAGTGAGGCGGATTATGTCACTGTCAACTATAGCAGCCAAGAGGTGATTAAGATGGTGAGATTTCCTCCTTCAATGATTACTTATGCATGTTGGTGCCTGAGACTGGCAAACTACTGGTGTATTCTGTAACGTGTTTGCGGTGGGGGTACAGTTTATGTCTTTGTAGTTTGGTGGCCCTCTTACCCGGCAAACTTCAATGACAAGGACTTTATATTTATTGTTGATGTTTGTTCAATATTCTTGTTGAGAGTCTAATATTGAAGAATTTGAAGCTTGCCAATCCATACCTTAGAATCCCTAGTACATAAATATTTTTTCTATGAATATAAGACATGGGACCAATCTATTTATATATCTATCTATATATATCTAACACCTATTCTTAAGAACTCCCGCTAGGGATAGCCACGACTCGAGTCTCAGATTATTCTTGTCCTTGCATGCTATAATCCTCTTCTCCTTTTTCTCCTTTCTCTCACTACAGCATTATCCTCCTATTTCACTAAGGGTCATGCTGTTACACCATCTGGATCTACTGTACTTAGAGATCTAATCATGTTTCTTCCTTGAAGAGCTCTTTGTCTCGTCTCACCCTTCATGCTTCCATGTTTGCATAGGATGGAATCAAGATACTTGAATTCGTGTATCTTATCCATTCTTTCTCCATTTAGTTTAGTTTCATATCTTTTTAAACATTGAGCTCTGAAGGTCTGTATATGCTATGCCTTGTAACACTCTTTGAGGAAGTGTATGGTGTTGAAAAAGCACATGAATGTCCACGTCACAGCCTCATGCTGCTCAACGTGTCTGTGAGTATTGACAGAGGAAGGCTGTATGCTGATGCCGAGCATTGTTGGTTAGTATTCTGCCCCCAAAAAAATATTGATGCACAAAAAGAAATTTGCTGCAAGCAGTGGCTCTCTTGACGAGGTGGATTTTCGGAATTATTGACAGAAAACCAAAATGACTTTATAAATCACTCAAGGATGCTAATAACTGCATTTCATGAGTTGATGTCATTTTGATTGAGTCATGTGTCAGATACTCACTCTCAATGGAAGCCTAATAACTACTGCAGCTGAGCACTGCCGTACAATGTCTCTATTAGACTTGCCAGAATTGCTCATGGCGACCACTCGGCTGTCTTTCAAACACCACCACTAACAGAGTGTACACTACAAGGCATAGTGTGAATGGACCTTTACTTTATATCTGTCTATATGTCTAGGTAATATATAAAGTGGGTAACCAAGACAATGCATTTAGGGTTTGGCGAGACATTACTCTACCCTCCCCCTCTTCTACAGAGGAGGGCTTCCCAGATCCCTCGCTTTGTTTCTGTGGAATATGCAAATCTATTCATACTATACCTACTCTGAGAAGTAACAAATAAAAGAAATCAGTGATGACCATAAGAAACAAGGCTTGCCACTTCATATTCTGTGTAACAATGTGAATGAGTCATCTAAGAAATCTAGAATGAGTGTATGTAATAAATCACTGCCAGTCTAGGTGGAAAAAGAAAAGTTAGTCTGAGTGATATAGACTAGTCTATAATTTATTGACAATGCTACTAGAAAAAAACAGTTGTCATAAAATATAGGACAAAAGAGAACCTATGTTTGATTAACCGGAAACCTACTTTGATTACATAGAATATGAGACAATCAAGATGTGACCAAGATTTGTAAATGAAAATTCAAAGTTTTATAATTAATGAGGGTCAAGATGAATCAAAGCCTAATAAAAATAACGAATGACATGTTATTTAAAAATCCTGTGATTTTGTGTCATGTAATATTCATTGGTCCCCTTATTATAGGAAGGATATAGGCTCCTTGGAGGCAGTTCAGAGAAGAATGACCAAGATGATTCAGGGCTGAGAAATTTACCCTACAAAGATAGGTTAAAATGTCTTAATCTCCACTCCCTAGAGAGAAGGAGGGCAAGAGGGGATATGATTGAGGTTTTCAAATGGGTAAAAGGAATTAGTAAGGGAAACATTGATCAGGTTTTATAATTTAGTACCCAGGATAGGACGCGTGGAAAATGGGTACAAGCTAGAAAAACTTAGATTCAGGACAGACATAGGTAGATATTGGTTCACAAACAGAGTCGTGAACGATTGGAATAGGCTGGATAGACACGTAGTAAGTGCTGAGTCAATAGGTAGCTTTAAAAGACGGCTGGATGAGAGTATGGATAGGGATGACAGGTGGGATGGCTAAATATTGGATTATTCCAAGGGTGGGGGACAAGGAACTGCCTCGTATAGGTCATTAACTGGCCTCTTGCAGTCTCCTAATTTCTTATGTTCTTATGTTCTTATGCTATATTCAAGTATATGATTGGCTCACTTCAAGCCTTTATTGCTCAGTAACCTCCCCTTAGACCCCTCCACGTGTTGCACGATGTGGCCAAGGAAGCTGTACATTCCTTGGGTGTGGCCAATTCAGGCTTGGAATACTATATTGCATGACGAAATTAAATTTATGGAGATCATTCCACTTATTAAAAATAAAAAAAATACTAATACCACTTACACATTAAAAAAAATCATGATTCTGATGAAGTATTTACAAAGTTATGCTCTAGGAAAATTACGTGTAAGTATGTAGAATTTTTTTTTTTAAGCTTGCAAAGCGTGTATATGGTATAATATAATTAGAATAGTAGTTTATAGACTGCCACCAAGTAACAAAAGCGCATCATCCATCAAAGCCCCCAAGCTTTTCCCCGCTGCATGGCGCTAGTGTGTTTATAGCCACGAAGTGATACAGTGTTAGTATTACACCTTAATAATTATACTGTGGAATTATTGGTGCATTGCGTGTGTCCAAGTGTGCGAAAAGGACTGGCTCGTCATGGAATTTAAAGACACGTTAAGTAAAGATGGTGATGAGGTTGTAGTTGTTCCTTAGGATGCCTGACTCAACACATGCAGTTTATAAATTATTTTTTACCAAAAAGTTAGGCAACTGCCATATCTATAAGGAAGAATTATGAGGATACAGCACTCGTTAGGTTTGGGTTATGTTATGTTATGTTATGTTATGTTATGTTAGTTTAGCTTATGCTAGGTTCGGTTAGGTTCGGTTAGGCTCGGTTCGGTTATATAAGCTTTTTATGTTTTATTACCCAAAAGTTAGGCACGTCGGCCACTGTACCTGTAAGCACTACCTAAATTATACCTTGTATGTGCGCATTTTATTTGATTATTCTATCTTATTTTATTTTATTTCATTTGTGTTTTGTTCACGAGGCCTCAAAGATAATAGAAAACTTTAACATCATAATCCTGCTTTGCTAAAGTAAATAAAAAACAAACAAATTTTTTGTTTAAATATTTTCGGTAAATTTACTTTAGTAGGCTTTCATTATTTTCGCGGACGAAACATTTTTTCTTGAACATTTGATCCGCTTTCTGTTCCAACCGGAAATTCACACCCACCCACACATACACACATTTCTGGCTTATGATGGGTCTATATTTATATTAAAAAATGTGGTTTGGTGAAGACTCAGAGTTAGCAGGTGTGTGTATTTGAGTGTGTGTGTGTGTGTGTGTGTGTGTGTGTGTGTTGTAAGCAGCGTTTGTTAGGCTGAGGGCGTCCCACCTTGCTGCTTTATTTGTTTACTGTCTTCGCACAACTTAGAAGATTGAAGTGGTCTGCACCTGCTCATGTTAATATTGTTGCCCTTGTTTCCTACATCTGCCTTCTCTCCCACTATATGTCTCAACTCTTCCACATTATCGTATTACTTT